>CALSFV010000438.1:0-147124 GCA_943737045.1 Parapristionchus giblindavisi
ATAACTCAGAAGCAAGGGGCTAGCCCAGATTCGACCAGAGAATCACTCAGAAGCAAGGGGCTAGCCCAGATTCGACCAGGGAATCGCTCAGAAGCAAGGGGCTAGCCCAGATTCGACCAGGGAATAACTCAGAAGCAAGGGGCTAGCCCAGATTCGACCAGAGAATCACTCAGAAGCAAGGGGCTAGCCCAGATTCGACCAGGGTATCAGATTCAGATTCGACCAGGGAATCACTCAGAAGCAAGGGGCTAGCCCAGATTCGACCAGGGAATCACTCAGAAGCAAGGGGCTAGCAAAGATTCGACCAGGGAATAACTCAGAAGCAAGGGGCTAGTCCAGATTCGACCAGGGAATCACTCAGAAGCAAGGGGCTAGCCCAGATTCGACCAGGGAACCACTCAGAAGCAAGGGGCTAGCCCAGATTCGACCAGGGAATCGCTCAGAAGCAAGGGGCTAGCCCAGATTCGACCAGGGAATAACTCAGAAGCAAGGGGCTAGCCCAGATTCGACCAGAGAATCACTCAGAAGCAAGGGGCTAGCCCAGATTCGACCAGGGTATCAGATTCAGATTCGACCAGGGAATCACTCAGAAGCAAGGGGCTAGCCCAGATTCGACCAGGGAATCACTCAGAAGCAAGGGGCTAGCAAAGATTCGACCAGGGAATCACTCAGAAGCAAGGGGCTAGCCCAGATTCGACCAGGGAATCACTCAGAAGCAAGGGGCTAGCCCAGATTCGACCAGGGAATCACTCAGAAGCAAGGGGCTAGCCCAGATTCGACCAGGGTATCACTCAGAAGCAAGGGGCTAGCCCAGATTCGACCAGGGAATCGCTCAGAAGCAATGGGCTAGCCCAGATTCGACCAGGGAATAACTCAGAAGCAAGGGGCTAGCCCAGATTCGACCAGGTTATCACTCAGAAGCAAGGGGCTAGCCCAGATTCGACCAGGGAAACACTTAGAAGCAAGGGGCTAGCCCAGATTCGACCAGGGAATCACTCAGAAGCAAGGGGCTAGCCCAGATTCGACCAGGGTATCAGATTCAGATTCGACCAGGGAATCACTCAGAAGCAAGGGGCTAGCCCAGATTCGACCAGGGAATCGCTCAGAAGCAACGGGCTAGCCCAGATTCGACCAGGGAATAACTCAGAAGCAAGGGGCTAGCCCAGATTCGACCAGAGAATCACTCAGAAGCAAGGGGCTAGCCCAGATTCGACCAGGGTATCAGATTCAGATTCGACCAGGGAATCACTCAGAAGCAAGGGGCTAGCCCAGATTCGACCAGGGAATCACTCAGAAGCAAGGGGCTAGCAAAGATTCGACCAGGGAATAACTCAGAAGCAAGGGGCTAGTCCAGATTCGACCAGGGAATCACTCAGAAGCAAGGGGCTAGCCCAGATTCGACCAGGGAATCACTCAGAAGCAAGGGGCTAGCCCAGATTCGACCAGGGAATCACTCAGAAGCAAGGGGCTAGCCCAGATTCGTCCAGGGAATCACTCAGAAGCAAGGGGCTAGCCCAGATTCGACCAGGGAATCACTCAGAAGCAAGGGGCTAGCCCAGATTCGACCAGGGAATCACTCAGAAGCAAGGGGCTAGCCCAGATTCGACCAGGGTATCAGATTCAGATTCGACCAGGGAATCACTCAGAAGCAAGGGGCTAGCCCAGATTCGACCAGGGAATCACTCAGAAGCAAGGGGCTAGCCCAGATTCGACCAGGGAATCACTCAGAAGCAAGGGGCTAGCCCAGATTCGACCAGGGTATCACTCAGAAGCAAGGGGCTAGCCCAGATTCGACCAGGGAATCGCTCAGAAGCAAGGGGCTAGCCCAGATTCGACCAGGGAATAACTCAGAAGCAAGGGGCTAGCCCAGATTCGACCAGGTTATCACTCAGAAGCAAGGGGCTAGCCCAGATTCGACCAGGGAAACACTTAGAAGCAAGGGGCTAGCCCAGATTCGACCAGGGAATCACTCAGAAGCAAGGGGCTAGCCCAGATTCGACCAGGGTATCAGATTCAGATTCGACCAGGGAATCACTCAGAAGCAAGGGGCTAGCCCAGATTCGACCAGGGAATCGCTCAGAAGCAACGGGCTAGCCCAGATTCGACCAGGGAATAACTCAGAAGCAAGGGGCTAGCCCAGATTCGACCAGAGAATCACTCAGAAGCAAGGGGCTAGCCCAGATTCGACCAGGGTATCAGATTCAGATTCGACCAGGGAATCACTCAGAAGCAAGGGGCTAGCCCAGATTCGACCAGGGAATCACTCAGAAGCAAGGGGCTAGCAAAGATTCGACCAGGGAATAACTCAGAAGCAAGGGGCTAGTCCAGATTCGACCAGGGTATCACTCAGAAGCAAGGGGCTAGCCCAGATTCGACCAGGGAATCGCTCAGAAGCAAGGGGCTAGCCCAGATTCGACCAGGGAATAACTCAGAAGCAAGGGGCTAGCCCAGATTCGACCAGGTTATCACTCAGAAGCAAGGGGCTAGCCCAGATTCGACCAGGGAAACACTTAGAAGCAAGGGGCTAGCCCAGATTCGACCAGGGAATCACTCAGAAGCAAGGGGCTAGCCCAGATTCGACCAGGGTATCAGATTCAGATTCGACCAGGGAATCACTCAGAAGCAAGGGGCTAGCCCAGATTCGACCAGGGAATCGCTCAGAAGCAACGGGCTAGCCCAGATTCGACCAGGGAATAACTCAGAAGCAAGGGGCTAGCCCAGATTCGACCAGAGAATCACTCAGAAGCAAGGGGCTAGCCCAGATTCGACCAGGGTATCAGATTCAGATTCGACCAGGGAATCACTCAGAAGCAAGGGGCTAGCCCAGATTCGACCAGGGAATCACTCAGACGCAAGGGGCTAGCAAAGATTCGACCAGGGAATAACTCAGAAGCAAGGGGCTAGTCCAGATTCGACCAGGGAATCACTCAGAAGCAAGGGGCTAGCCCAGATTCGACCAGGGAATCACTCAGAAGCAAGGGGCTAGCCCAGATTCGACCAGGGAATCACTCAGAAGCAAGGGGCTAGCCCAGATTCGTCCAGGGAATCACTCAGAAGCAAGGGGCTAGCCCAGATTCGACCAGGGAATCACTCAGAAGCAAGGGGCTAGCCCAGATTCGACCAGGGAATCACTCAGAAGCAAGGGGCTAGCCCAGATTCGACCAGGGTATCAGATTCAGATTCGACCAGGGAATCACTCAGAAGCAAGGGGCTAGCCCAGATTCGACCAGGGAATCACTCAGAAGCAAGGGGCTAGCCCAGATTCGACCAGGGAATCACTCAGAAGCAAGGGGCTAGCCCAGATTCGACCAGGGAATCACTCAGAAGCAAGGGGCTAGCCCCGATTCGACCAGGGAATCACTCAGAAGCAAGGGGCTAGCCCAGATTCGACCAGGGTATCACTCAGAAGCAAGGGGCTAGCCCAGATTCGACCAGGGAATCGCTCAGAAGCAAGGGGCTAGCCCAGATTCGACCAGGGAATAACTCAGAAGCAAGGGGCTAGCCCAGATTCGACCAGGGAATCACTCAGAAGCAAGGGGCTAGCCCAGATTCGACCAGGGAATCACTCAGAAGCAAGGGGCTAGCCCAGATTCGACCAGGGTATCACTCAGAAGCAAGGGGCTAGCCCAGATTCGACCAGGGAATCGCTCAGAAGCAAGGGGCTAGCCCAGATTCAACCAGGGAATAACTCAGAAGCAAGGGGCTAGCCCAGATTCGACCAGGTTATCACTCAGAAGCAAGGGGCTAGCCCAGATTCGACCAGGGAAACACTTAGAAGCAAGGGGCTAGCCCAGATTCGACCAGTGAATCACTCAGAAGCAAGGGGCTAGCCCAGATTCGACCAGGGAATCGCTCAGAAGCAAGGGGCTAGCCCAGATTCGACCAGGGAATAACTCAGAAGCAAGGGGCTAGCCCAGATTCGACCAGGTTATCACTCAGAAGCAAGGGGCTAGCCCAGATTCGACCAGGGAATCGCTCAGAAGCAAGGGGCTAGCCCAGATTCGACCAGGGAATAACTCAGAAGCAAGGGGCTAGCCCAGATTCGACCAGGGTATCAGATTCAGATTCGACCAGGGAATCACTCAGAAGCAAGGGGCTAGCCCAGATTCGACCAGGGAATCACTCAGAAGCAAGGGGCTAGCCCAGATTCGACCAGGGAATCACTCAGAAGCAAGGGGCTAGCCCAGATTCGACCAGGGTATCACTCAGAAGCAAGGGGCTAGCCCAGATTCGACCAGGGAATCGCTCAGAAGCAAGGGGCTAGACCAGATTCGACCAGGGAATAACTCAGAAGCAAGGGGCTAGCCCAGATTCGACCAGGGAATCACTCAGAAGCAAGGGGCTAGCCCAGATTCGACCAGGGAATCACTCAGAAGCAAGGGGCTAGCCCAGATTCGACCAGGGTATCACTCAGAAGCAAGGGGCTAGCCCAGATTCGACCAGGGAATCGCTCAGAAGCAAGGGGCTAGCCCAGATTCGACCAGGGAATAACTCAGAAGCAAGGGGCTAGCCCAGATTCGACCAGGTTATCACTCAGAAGCAAGGGGCTATCCCAGATTCGACCAGGGAAACACTTAGAAGCAAGGGGCTAGCCCAGATTCGACCAGTGAATCACTCAGAAGCAAGGGGCTAGCCCAGATTCGACCAGGGAATCGCTCAGAAGCAAGGGGCTAGCCCAGATTCGACCAGGGAATAACTCAGAAGCAAGGGGCTAGCCCAGATTCGACCAGAGAATCACTCAGAAGCAAGGGGCTAGCCCAGATTCGACCAGGGAATCACTCAGAAGCAAGGGGCTAGCCCAGATTCGACCAGGGAATCGCTCAGAAGCAAGGGGCTAGCCCAGATTCGACCAGGGAATAACTCAGAAGCAAGGGGCTAGCCCAGATTCGACCAGGTTATCACTCAGAAGCAAGGGGCTAGCCCAGATTCGACCAGGGAATCGCTCAGAAGCAAGGGGCTAGCCCAGATTCGACCAGGGAATCACTCAGAAGCAAGGGGCTAGCCCAGATTCGACCAGGGAATCACTCAGAAGCAAGGGGCTAGCCCAGATTCGACCAGGGTATCACTCAGAAGCAAGGGGCTAGCCCAGATTCGACCAGGGAATCGCTCAGAAGCAAGGGGCTAGACCAGATTCGACCAGGGAATAACTCAGAAGCAAGGGGCTAGCCCAGATTCGACCAGGGAATCACTCAGAAGCAAGGGGCTAGCCCAGATTCGACCAGGGAATCACTCAGAAGCAAGGGGCTAGCCCAGATTCGACCAGGGTATCACTCAGAAGCAAGGGGCTAGCCCAGATTCGACCAGGGAATCGCTCAGAAGCAAGGGGCTAGCCCAGATTCGACCAGGGAATAACTCAGAAGCAAGGGGCTAGCCCAGATTCGACCAGGGAATAACTCAGAAGCAAGGGGCTAGCCCAGATTCGACCAGGTTATCACTCAGAAGCAAGGGGCTAGCCCAGATTCGACCAGGGAATCGCTCAGAAGCAAGGGGCTAGCCCAGATTCGACCAGGGAATCACTCAGAAGCAAGGGGCTAGCCCAGATTCGACCAGGGAATCACTCAGAAGCAAGGGGCTAGCCCAGATTCGACCAGGGTATCACTCAGAAGCAAGGGGCTAGCCCAGATTCGACCAGGGAATCGCTCAGAAGCAAGGGGCTAGACCAGATTCGACCAGGGAATAACTCAGAAGCAAGGGGCTAGCCCAGATTCGACCAGGGAATCACTCAGAAGCAAGGGGCTAGCCCAGATTCGACCAGGGAATCACTCAGAAGCAAGGGGCTAGCCCAGATTCGACCAGGGTATCACTCAGAAGCAAGGGGCTAGCCCAGATTCGACCAGGGAATCGCTCAGAAGCAAGGGGCTAGCCCAGATTCGACCAGGGAATAACTCAGAAGCAAGGGGCTAGCCCAGATTCGACCAGGTTATCACTCAGAAGCAAGGGGCTAGCCCAGATTCGACCAGGGAAACACTTAGAAGCAAGGGGCTAGCCCAGATTCGACCAGTGAATCACTCAGAAGCAAGGGGCTAGCCCAGATTCGACCAGGGAATCGCTCAGAAGCAAGGGGCTAGCCCAGATTCGACCAGGGAATAACTCAGAAGCAAGGGGCTAGCCCAGATTCGACCAGAGAATCACTCAGAAGCAAGGGGCTAGCCCAGATTCGACCAGGGAATCACTCAGAAGCAAGGGGCTAGCCCAGATTCGACCAGGGAATCGCTCAGAAGCAAGGGGCTAGCCCAGATTCGACCAGGGAATAACTCAGAAGCAAGGGGCTAGCCCAGATTCGACAGGTTATCACTCAGAAGCAAGGGGCTAGCCCAGATTCGACCAGGGAATCGCTCAGAAGCAAGGGGCTAGCCCAGATTCGACCAGGGAATAACTCAGAAGCAAGGGGCTAGCCCAGATTCGACCAGAGAATCACTCAGAAGCAAGGGGCTAGCCCAGATTCGACCAGGGAATCACTCAGAAGCAAGGGGCTAGCCCAGATTCGACCAGGGTATCAGATTCAGATTCGACCAGGGAATCACTCAGAAGCAAGGGGCTAGCCCAGATTCGACCAGGGAATCACTCAGAAGCAAGGGGCTAGCAAAGATTCGACCAGGGAATAACTCAGAAGCAAGGGGCTAGTCCAGATTCGACCAGGGAATCACTCAGAAGCAAGGGGCTAGCCCAGATTCGACCAGGGAATCACTCAGAAGCAAGGGGCTAGCCCAGATTCGGCGCTTGTTCCGCAAATGTGCACACTTGCCACACCCCCTTTAAGCCCCCCCCCTCCAACCGTGCACTGCGTACTCTCTCATATCTGAACGCTCTCTCACCTCTCTCTCGGCATCTTGCGCAGTCTCTCATATGCCAACGCTCTCTAGCGCTCACTCTCTCATATATCAACGCTCTCTCTCTCACTCTTGATTAACTAATGATGACCTAACAAGACAATAAGCGGGGTAAAACAAGGTTTACCTCATTCAATCAGTCTAATTATGTCAATATCCCCGTCTCCCGAGTCTTCTCCCAAATCCCCTAGCTCTCCGATTCTCTCCAGTGATGTTAGTTCTGGATCAACCTATTCTCCCGTCAAACCTACCGTACCAACGCCCCCACTTCGTTATCCTTTGCCGGCTGGTAGTTGCCCCAATTGGGAGGATGGTTTACCGCCCCACAGCGAAGCTCTCAATCTATTCAAGGGTGTGCATTCTCGGCAGCTAGAGATGTTTCTGTCCCTTCCTAAGGAAACACACATTGAACAAATGAAAAGTATGGGTTTGCTATATATATATAATAATTTATTTATCTTTAACGATAAACAGAGAGGTGAAAAAGAAAGTAAAACAATATTATGGAATGATGCGTGAGATCAAACATTGAATCAAGTGGGGACGACAGTAAATGATAATGATGCAAGAGTTAAATAAATCGTTACAAGGGAAAGATAGATCAGTCTGGGATCGAGAAGTCGATCCTATTTTCGGGTAGTGATAGTAAACGTGCCGCCCTAGCGAAGAAACTGTAGTGCCTATATTGGAACCGTGACCCGGGATTATTGAAATTTATCCCATTTCTGGTTATATAGGTATTGAAATAATGGGATTTCTTGTTCGAAATTTTGAACTTGCCTCTGAGAAGTTTGAGGGAAGTTCTAACGTCTATATTTAGTCTACGTTTTTCTAGCGTTTCCAGTTTAAGTTTTGTATTACGCTCAGGTGCTCCAGGCATATTCTCCCATGTATAACCATAGCAACGTGCGAATACTCTTCTGGTAAAGTAATTCTGAACTTTTTCGAGGATTTTAATATCCTTTTTCTGATAGGGATTAAAGACTGTTGAAGCACTTTCAAGGATGGGGCGAATGTAGATCGAGAATGCTTTGAGGAGAATTGTAGGCTTTTTAGTCCGCAGTGCACGCATTAGTATGTGGCAAGCAGACTTTGCTTTTATTGAAATAGCTCTGCAATGGTCGGAAAATGTTAAAGTTTTCTGGATAGCAAAACCAAGGTCTTTAACTACTTCCTTTTTATTCAGTATTGCATTTTCGATCATATAATTCCGTTTTGGGTTCGCTCTTCCAAGATGTAGGGTGGTGCATTTGTGAGATGCGAGAGGCAATTGCCAATCATTAGCCCATCTAACTATTTTATCCACTGCTATTTGCAGTGGGACAGGAGGGTCGTCCTTATTAAATGATTTATATATTTTGATGTCATCGGCATATAATCTGGCAACAACATCGTTATTTTGTACCAGTGCCGGTATTTCAGAAGTGAAAATTAAAAATAGTAAGGGTCCAAGTACAGAGCCCTGCGGTACGCCACTACTGACTAGGTGAGAATCGGACAGTTTATCTTTAACTCGAACTTGAAATGATCTATTGGAAAGATAAAGCAAGACTTGCATGTGCGGCTGTACGATGACTCTCAAAAAAAAACAGAAAGAAATCAATTCTCATGGTGGTTCATCTGCCCCTACAGAACTTGCTACAAAAGAGTTTCAATTGCAAGGGGAACGATCTTTGAGCACATGAAGCTACCGTACCAAGATGTCTTCAGAATAATATATGCTTTTTTTTCGTACCAATTAGTCGATTCACTCATTAATATTTCTTCATTAATAAATTTGTTAGCACGTTCTGGTTAGAGCACAGACATACAGACAAACCAGGTAAGACACACAGGGGAGATGAGAGAGGAGAGAGAGCTGGACAGTGAGAGTAAGCGAGAGAGCGTGTTCTAGCGAGAGAGAGCGCATGCGAGGCTTGTAGTTTGTATCGCCCCCTATAAATAGCCTCGGCCTGCTCATTCTTCGCCTCTGATTCATCAGTTGCGCCTCTCTTATTCGAGAGCATTTTGGTTTGGGGAAGGGACTTCGCGATGAAGACCCTTCCCTACCCCGGACTTCTCCATTTTCTTGGAGAAGTCGCCGAGCAGGAGCCGGCTGGGGCTTCTCCCCCTTCCAGGCTATCTGCCTGGAAAAGGGGGCGGGGCTTAAAGGGGGCGTGGCAAGTGTGCACATTTGCGGAACAAGCGCCCCAGATTCGACCAGGGAATAACTCAGAAGCAAGGGGCTAGCCCAGATTCGACCAGGTTATCACTCAGAAGCAAGGGGCTAGCCCAGATTCGACCAGGGAAACACTTAGAAGCAAGGGGCTAGCCCAGATTCGACCAGTGAATCACTCAGAAGCAAGGGGCTAGCCCAGATTCGACCAGGGAATCGCTCAGAAGCAAGGGGCTAGCCCAGATTCGACCAGGGAATAACTCAGAAGCAAGGGGCTAGCCCAGATTCGACCAGGGAAACACTTAGAAGCAAGGGGCTAGCCCAGATTCGACCAGTGAATCACTCAGAAGCAAGGGGCTAGCCCAGATTCGACCAGGGAATCGCTCAGAAGCAAGGGGCTAGCCCAGATTCGACCAGGGAATAACTCAGAAGCAAGGGGCTAGCCCAGATTCGACCAGAGAATCACTCAGAAGCAAGGGGCTAGCCCAGATTCGACCAGGGAATCACTCAGAAGCAAGGGGCTAGCCCAGATTCGACCAGGGTATCAGATTCAGATTCGACCAGGGAATCACTCAGAAGCAAGGGGCTAGCCCAGATTCGACCAGGGAATCACTCAGAAGCAAGGGGCTAGCAAAGATTCGACCAGGGAATAACTCAGAAGCAAGGGGCTAGTCCAGATTCGACCAGGGAATCACTCAGAAGCAAGGGGCTAGCACAGATTCGACCAGGGAATCACTCAGAAGCAAGGGGCTAGCCCAGATTCGACCAGGGAATCACTCAGAAGCAAGGGGCTAGCCCAGATTCGACCAGGGAATCACTCAGAAGCAAGGGGCTAGCCCAGATTCGACCAGGGAATCACTCAGAAGCAAGGGGCTAGCCCAGATTCGACCAGGGAATCACTCAGAAGCAAGGGGCTAGCCCAGATTCGACCAGGGAATCACTCAGAAGCAAGGGGCTAGCAAAGATTCGACCGGGGAATCACTCAGAAGCAAGGGGCTAGTCCAGATTCGACCAGGGAATCACTCAGAAGCAAGGGGCTAGCCCAGATTCGACCAGTGAATCACTCAGAAGCAAGGGGCTAGCCCAGATTCGACCAGGGAATCGCTCAGAAGCGAGGGGCTAGCCCAGATTCGACCAGGGAATAACTCAGAAGCAAGGGGCTAGCCCAGATTCGACCAGAGAATCACTCAGAAGCAAGGGGCTAGCCCAGATTCGACCAGGGAATCACTCAGAAGCAAGGGGCTAGCCCAGATTCGACCAGGGTATCAGATTCAGATTCGACCAGTGAATCACTCAGAAGCAAGGGGCTAGCCCAGATTCGACCAGGGAATCACTCAGAAGCAAGGGGCTAGCCCAGATTCGACCAGGGAATCACTCAGAAGCAAGGGGCTAGTCCAGATTCGACCAGGGAATCACTCAGAAGCAAGGGGCTAGTCCAGATTCGACCAGGGAATCACTCAGAAGCAAGGGGCTAGCCCAGATTCGACCAGGGAATCACTCAGAAGCAAGGGGCTAGCCCAGATTCGACCAGGGAATCACTCAGAAGCAAGGGGCTAGCACAGATTCGACCAGGGAATCACTCAGAAGCAAGGGGCTAGCCCAGATTCGACCAGGGAATCACTCAGAAGCAAGGGGTTAGCCCAGATTCGACCAGGGAATCACTCAGAAGCAATGGACTAGCCCAGATTCGACCAGGGAATCACTCAGAAGCAAGGGGCTAGCCCAGATTCGACCAGGGTATCACTCAGAAGCAAGGGGCTAGCCCAGATTCGACCAGGGAATCACTCAGAAGCAAGGGGCTAGCCCAGATTCGACCAGGGAATCACTCAGAAGCATGGGGCTAGCCCAGATGCGACCAGGGAATCACTCAGAAGCAAGGGGCTAGCCCAGATTCGACCAGGGAATCACTCAGAAGCAAGGGGCTAGCCCAGATTCGACCAGGGAATCACTCAGAAGCAAGGGGCTAGCCCAGATTCGACCAGGGAATCACTCAGAAGCAAAGGGCTAGCCCAGATTCGACCAGGGAATCACTCAGAAGCAAGGGGCTAGCCCAGATTCGACCAGGGAATCACTCAGAAGCAAGGGGCTAGCCCAGATTCGACCAGGGAATCACTCAGAAGCAAGGGGCTAGCACAGATTCGACCAGGGAATCACTCAGAAGCAAGGGGCTAGCCCAGATTCGACCAGGGAATCACTCAGAAGCAAGGGGTTAGCCCAGATTCGACCAGGGAATCACTCAGAAGCAAGGGGCTAGCCCAGATTCGACCAGGGAATGACTCAGAAGCAAGGGGCTAGCCCAGATTCGACCAGGGTATCACTCAGAAGCAAGGGGCTAGCCCAGATTCGACCAGGGAATCACTCAGAAGCAAGGGGCTAGCCCAGATTCGACCAGGGAATCACTCAGAAGCATGGGGCTAGCCCAGTTGCGACCAGGGAATCACTCAGAAGCAAGGGGCTAGCCCAGATTCGACCAGGGAATCACTCAGAAGCAAGGGGCTAGCCCAGATTCGACCAGGGAATCACTCAGAAGCAAGGGGCTAGCCCAGATTCGACCAGGGAATCACTCAGAAGCAAAGGGCTAGCCCAGATTCGACCAGGGAATCACTCAGAAGCAAGGGGCGAGCCCAGATTCGACCAGGGAATCACTCAGAAGCAAGGGGCTAGCCCAGATTCGACCAGGGTATCACTCAGAAGCAAGGGGCTAACCCAGATTCGACCAGGGTATCACTCAGAAGCAAGGGGCTAGCCCAGATTCGACCAGGGAATAACTCAGAAGCAAGGGGCTAGCCCAGATTCGACCAGGGAATCATTCAGAAGTAAGGGGCTAGCCCAGATTCGACCAGGGAATCACTCAGAAGCAAGGGGCTAGCCCAGATTCGACCAGGGAATCACTCAGAAGCAAGGGGCTAGCCCAGATTCGACCAGGGAATCACTCAGAAGCAAGGGGTTAGCCCAGATTCGACCAGGGAATCACTCAGAAGCAAGGGGCTAGCCCAGATTCGACCAGGGAATCACTCAGAAGCAAGGGGCTAGCCCAGATTCGACCAGGGTATCACTCAGAAGCATGGGGCTAGCCCAGATGCGACCAGGGAATCACTCAGAAGCAAGGGGCTAGCCCAGATTCGACCAGGGAATCACTCAGAAGCAAGGGGCTAGCCCAGATTCGACCAGGGAATCACTCAGAAGCAAGGGGCTAGCCCAGATTCGACCAGGGAATCACTCAGAAGCAAAGGGCTAGCCCAGATTCGACCAGGGAATCACTCAGAAGCAAGGGGCGAGCCCAGATTCGACCAGGGAATCACTCAGAAGCAAGGGGCTAGCCCAGATTCGACCAGGGTATCACTCAGAAGCAAGGGGCTAACCCAGATTCGACCAGGGTATCACTCAGAAGCAAGGGGCTAGCCCAGATTCGACCAGGGAATAACTCAGAAGCAAGGGGCTAGCCCAGATTCGACCAGGCAATCACTCAGAAGCAAGGGGCTAGCCCAGATTCGACCAGGGAATCACTCAGAAGCAAGGGGCTAGCCCAGATTCGACCAGGGAATCACTCAGAAGCAAAGGGCTAGCCCAGATTCGACAAGTGAATCACTCAGAAGCAAGGGGCTAGCCCAGATTCGACCAGTGAATCACTCAGAAGCAAGGGGCTAGCCCAGATTCGACCAGGGTATCACTCAGAAGCAAGGGGCTAGCCCAGATTCGACCAGGGAATAACTCAGAAGCAAGGGGCTAGCCCAGATTCGACCAGGGTATCATTCAGAAGCAAGGGGCTAGCCCAGATTCGACCAGGGAATCACTCAGAAGCAAGGGGCTAGCCCAGATTCGACCAGGGAATCACTCAGAAGCAAGGGGCTAGCCCAGATTCGACCAGGGAATCGCTCAGAAGCAAGGGGCTAGCCCAGATTCGACCAGGGAATCACTCAGAAGCAAGGGGCTAGCCCAGATTCGACCAGGGAATCACTCAGAAGCAAGGGGCTAGCCCAGATTCGACCAGGGAATCACTCAGAAGCAAGGGGCTAGCCCAGATTCGACCAGGGAATCACTCAGAAGCAAGGGGCTAGCCCAGATTCGATCAGGGAATCACTCAGAAGCAAGGGGCTAGCCCAGATTCGACCAGGGTATCACTCAGAAGCAAGGGGCTAGCCCAGATTCGACCAGGGAATCACTCAGAAGCAAGGGGCTAGCCCAGATTCGACCAGGGAATCACTCAGAAGCATGGGGCTAGCCCAGATGCGACCAGGGAATCACTCAGAAGCAAGGGGCTAGCCCAGATTCGACCAGGGAATCACTCAGAAGCAAGGGGCTAGCCCAGATTCGACCAGGGAATCACTCAGAAGCAAGGGGCTAGCCCAGATTCGACCAGGGAATCACTCAGAAGCAAAGGGCTAGCCCAGATTCGACCAGGGAATCACTCAGAAGCAAGGGGCGAGCCCAGATTCGACCAGGGAATCACTCAGAAGCAAGGGGCTAGCCCAGATTCGACCAGGGTATCACTCAGAAGCAAGGGGCTAACCCAGATTCGACCAGGGTATCACTCAGAAGCAAGGGGCTAGCCCAGATTCGACCAGGGAATAACTCAGAAGCAAGGGGCTAGCCCAGATTCGACCAGGGTATCATTCAGAAGTAAGGGGCTAGCCCAGATTCGACCAGGGAATCACTCAGAAGCAAGGGGCTAGCCCAGATTCGACCAGGGAATCACTCAGAAGCAAGGGGCTAGCCCAGATTCGACCAGGGAATCACTCAGAAGCAAGGGGTTAGCCCAGATTCGACCAGGGAATCACTCAGAAGCAAGGGGCTAGCCCAGATTCGACCAGGGAATCACTCAGAAGCAAGGGGCTAGCCCAGATTCGACCAGGGTATCACTCAGAAGCATGGGGCTAGCCCAGATGCGACCAGGGAATCACTCAGAAGCAAGGGGCTAGCCCAGATTCGACCAGGGAATCACTCAGAAGCAAGGGGCTAGCCCAGATTCGATCAGGGAATCACTCAGAAGCAAGGGGCTAGCCCAGATTCGACCAGGGTATCACTCAGAAGCAAGGGGCTAGCCCAGATTCGACCAGGGAATCACTCAGAAGCAAGGGGCTAGCCCAGATTCGACCAGGGAATCACTCAGAAGCATGGGGCTAGCCCAGATGCGACCAGGGAATCACTCAGAAGCAAGGGGCTAGCCCAGATTCGACCAGGGAATCACTCAGAAGCAAGGGGCTAGCCCAGATTCGACCAGGGAATCACTCAGAAGCAAGGGGCTAGCCCAGATTCGACCAGGGAATCACTCAGAAGCAAAGGGCTAGCCCAGATTCGACCAGGGAATCACTCAGAAGCAAGGGGCGAGCCCAGATTCGACCAGGGAATCACTCAGAAGCAAGGGGCTAGCCCAGATTCGACCAGGGTATCACTCAGAAGCAAGGGGCTAACCCAGATTCGACCAGGGTATCACTCAGAAGCAAGGGGCTAGCCCAGATTCGACCAGGGAATAACTCAGAAGCAAGGGGCTAGCCCAGATTCGACCAGGGTATCATTCAGAAGTAAGGGGCTAGCCCAGATTCGACCAGGGAATCACTCAGAAGCAAGGGGCTAGCCCAGATTCGACCAGGGAATCACTCAGAAGCAAGGGGCTAGCCCAGATTCGACCAGGGAATCACTCAGAAGCAAGGGGTTAGCCCAGATTCGACCAGGGAATCACTCAGAAGCAAGGGGCTAGCCCAGATTCGACCAGGGAATCACTCAGAAGCAAGGGGCTAGCCCAGATTCGACCAGGGTATCACTCAGAAGCATGGGGCTAGCCCAGATGCGACCAGGGAATCACTCAGAAGCAAGGGGCTAGCCCAGATTCGACCAGGGAATCACTCAGAAGCAAGGGGCTAGCCCAGATTCGACCAGGGAATCACTCAGAAGCAAGGGGCTAGCCCAGATTCGACCAGGGAATCACTCAGAAGCAAAGGGCTAGCCCAGATTCGACCAGGGAATCACTCAGAAGCAAGGGGCGAGCCCAGATTCGACCAGGGAATCACTCAGAAGCAAGGGGCTAGCCCAGATTCGACCTGGGAATAACTCAGAAGCAAGGGGCTAGCCCAGATTCGACCAGGGTATCATTCAGAAGTAAGGGGCTAGCCCAGATTCGACCAGGGAATCACTCAGAAGCAAGGGGCTAGCCCAGATTCGACCAGGGAATCACTCAGAAGCAAGGGGCTAGCCCAGATTCGACCAGGGAATCACTCAGAAGCAAGGGGCTAGCCCAGATTCGACCAGGGAATCACTCAGAAGCAAGGGGCTAGCCCAGATTCGACCAGGGAATCGCTCAGAAGCAAGGGGCTAGCCCAGATTCGACCAGGGAATCACTCAGAAGCAAGGGGCTAGCCCAGATTCGACCAGGGAATCACTCAGAAGCAAGGGGCTAGCCCAGATTCGACCAGGGAATCACTCAGAAGCAAGGGGCTAGCCCAGATTCGACCAGGGTATCATTCAGAAGCAAGGGGCTAGCCCAGATGCGACCAGGGAATCACTCAGAAGCAAGGGGCTAGCCCAGATTCGACCAGGGAATCACTCAGAAGCAAGGGGCTAGCCCAGATTCGACCAGGGAATCACTCAGAAGCAAGGGGCTAGCCCAGATTCGACCAGGGAATCGCTCAGAAGCAAGGGGCTAGCCCAGATTCGACCAGGGAATCGCTCAGAAGCAAGGGGCTAGCCCAGATTCGACCAGGGAATCACTCAGAAGCAAGGGGCTAGCCCAGATTCGACCAGGGAATCGCTCAGAAGCAAGGGGCTAGCCCAGATTCGACCAGGGAATCACTCAGAAGCAAGGGGTTAGCCCAGATTCGACCAGGGAATCACTCAGAAGCAAGGGGCTAGCCCAGATTCGACCAGGGAATCACTCAGAAGCAAGGGGCTAGCCCAGATTCGACCAGGGTATCACTCAGAAGCATGGGGCTAGCCCAGATGCGACCAGGGAATCACTCAGAAGCAAGGGGCTAGCCCAGATTCGACCAGGGAATCACTCAGAAGCAAGGGGCTAGCCCAGATTCGACCAGGGAATCACTCAGAAGCAAGGGGCTAGCCCAGATTCGACCAGGGAATCACTCAGAAGCAAAGGGCTAGCCCAGATTCGACCAGGGAATCACTCAGAAGCAAGGGGCGAGCCCAGATTCGACCAGGGAATCACTCAGAAGCAAGGGGCTAGCCCAGATTCGACCTGGGAATAACTCAGAAGCAAGGGGCTAGCCCAGATTCGACCAGGGTATCATTCAGAAGTAAGGGGCTAGCCCAGATTCGACCAGGGAATCACTCAGAAGCAAGGGGCTAGCCCAGATTCGACCAGGGAATCACTCAGAAGCAAGGGGCTAGCCCAGATTCGACCAGGGAATCACTCAGAAGCAAGGGGCTAGCCCAGATTCGACCAGGGAATCACTCAGAAGCAAGGGGCTAGCCCAGATTCGACCAGGGAATCGCTCAGAAGCAAGGGGCTAGCCCAGATTCGACCAGGGAATCACTCAGAAGCAAGGGGCTAGCCCAGATTCGACCAGGGAATCACTCAGAAGCAAGGGGCTAGCCCAGATTCGACCAGGGAATCACTCAGAAGCAAAGGGCTAGCCCAGATTCGACAAGTGAATCACTCAGAAGCAAGGGGCTAGCCCAGATTCGACCAGGGTATCATTCAGAAGCAAGGGGCTAGCCCAGATTCGACCAGGGAATCACTCAGAAGCAAGGGGCTAGCCCAGATTCGACCAGGGAATCACTCAGAAGCAAGGGGCTAGCCCAGATTCGACCAGGGAATCGCTCAGAAGCAAGGGGCTAGCCCAGATTCGACCAGGGAATCACTCAGAAGCAAGGGGCTAGCCCAGATTCGACCAGGGAATCACTCAGAAGCAAGGGGCTAGCCCAGATTCGACCAGGGAATCACTCAGAAGCAAGGGGCTAGCCCAGATTCGACCAGGGAATCACTCAGAAGCAAGGGGCTAGCCCAGATTCGATCAGGGAATCACTCAGAAGCAAGGGGCTAGCCCAGATTCGACCAGGGTATCACTCAGAAGCAAGGGGCTAGCCCAGATTCGACCAGGGAAACACTCAGAAGCAAGGGGCTAGCCCAGATTCGACCAGGGAATCGCTCAGAAGCAAGGGGCTAGCCCAGATTCGACCAGGGAATAACTCAGAAGCAAGGGGCTAGCCCAGATTCGACCAGGTTATCACTCAGAAGCAAGGGGCTAGCCCAGATTCGACCAGGGAATCGCTCAGAAGCAAGGGGCTAGCCCAGATTCGACCAGGGAATAACTCAGAAGCAAGGGGCTAGCCCAGATTCGACCAGAGAATCACTCAGAAGCAAGGGGCTAGCCCAGATTCGACCAGGGAATCACTCAGAAGCAAGGGGCTAGCCCAGATTCGACCAGGGTATCAGATTCAGATTCGACCAGGGAATCACTCAGAAGCAAGGGGCTAGCCCAGATTCGACCAGGGAATCACTCAGAAGCAAGGGGCTAGCAAAGATTCGACCAGGGAATAACTCAGAAGCAAGGGGCTAGTCCAGATTCGACCAGGGAATCACTCAGAAGCAAGGGGCTAGCCCAGATTCGACCAGGGAATCACTCAGAAGCAAGGGGCTAGCCCAGATTCGGCGCTTGTTCCGCAAATGTGCACACTTGCCACACCCCCTTTAAGCCCCGCCCCCCCCCCCCTCCAACCGTGCACTGCGTACTCTCTCATATCTGAACGCTCTCTCACCTCTCTCTCGGCATCTTGCGCAGTCTCTCATATGCCAACGCTCTCTAGCGCTCACTCTCTCATATATCAACGCTCTCTCTCTCACTCTTGATTAACTAATGATGACCTAACAAGACAATAAGCGGGGTAAAACAAGGTTTACCTCATTCAATCAGTCTAATTATGTCAATATCCCCGTCTCCCGAGTCTTCTCCCAAATCCCCTAGCTCTCCGATTCTCTCCAGTGATGTTAGTTCTGGATCAACCTATTCTCCCGTCAAACCTACCGTACCAACGCCCACACTTGGTTATCCTTTGCCGGCTGGTAGTTGCCCCAATTGGGAGGATGGTTTACCGCCCCACAGCGAAGCTCTCAATCTATTCAAGGGTGTGCATTCTCGGCAGCTAGAGATGTTTCTGTCCCTTCCTAAGGAAACACACATTGAACAAATGAAAAGTATGGGTTTGCTGCCATCAAGCAAGACTTGCATGTGCGGCTGTACGATGACTCTCAAAAAAAAACAGAAAGAAATCAATTCTCATGGTGGTTCATCTGCCCCTACAGAACTTGCTACAAAAGAGTTTCAATTGCAAGGGGAACGATCTTTGAGCACATGAAGCTACCGTACCAAGATGTCTTCAGAATAATATATGCTTTTTTTTCGTACCAATTAGTCGATTCACTCATTAATATTTCTTCATTAATAAATTTGTTAGCACGTTCTGGTTAGAGCACAGACATACAGACAAACCAGGTAAGACACACAGGGGAGATGAGAGAGGAGAGAGAGCTGGACAGTGAGAGTAAGCGAGAGAGCGTGTTCTAGCGAGAGAGAGCGCATGCGAGGCTTGTAGTTTGTATCGCCCCCTATAAATAGCCTCGGCCTGCTCATTCTTCGCCTCTGATTCATCAGTTGCGCCTCTCTTATTCGAGAGCATTTTGGTTTGGGGAAGGGACTTCGCGATGAAGACCCTTCCCTACCCCGGACTTCTCCATCTTCTTGGAGAAGTCGCCGAGCAGGAGCCGGCTGGGGCTTCTCCCCCTTCCAGGCTATCTGCCTGGAAAAGGGGGCGGGGCTTAAAGGGGGCGTGGCAAGTGTGCACATATGCGGAACAAGCGCCCCAGATTCGACCAGGGAATCACTCAGAAGCAAGGGGCTAGCCCAGATTCGACCAGGGAATCACTCAGAAGCAAGGGGCTAGCCCAGATTCGACCAGGGAATCGCTCAGAAGCAAGGGGCTAGCCCAGATTCGACCAGGGAATCGCTCAGAAGCAAGGGGCTAGTCCAGATTCGACCAGGGAATCACTCAGAAGCAAGGGGCTAGTCCAGATTCGACCAGGGAATCACTCAGAAGCAAGGGGCTAGCCCAGATTCGACCAGGGAATCACTCAGAAGCAAAGGGCTAGCCCAGATTCGACCAGGGAATCACTCAGAAGCAAAGGGCTAGCCCAGATTCGACAAGTGAATCACTCAGAAGCAAGGGGCTAGCCCAGATTCGACCAGTGAATCACTCAGAAGCAAGGGGCTAGCCCAGATTCGACCAGGGTATCACTCAGAAGCAAGGGGCTAGCCCAGATTCGACCAGGGAATAACTCAGAAGCAAGGGGCTAGCCCAGATTCGACCAGGGTATCATTCAGAAGCAAGGGGCTAGCCCAGATTCGACCAGGGAATCACTCAGAAGCAAGGGGCTAGCACAGATTCGACCAGGGAATCACTCAGAAGCAAGGGGCTAGCCCAGATTCGACCAGGGAATCACTCAGAAGCAAGGGGCTAGCCCAGATTCGACCAGGGAATCACTCAGAAGCAAAGGGCTAGCACAGATTCGACAAGTGAATCACTCAGAAGCAAGGGGCTAGCCCAGATTCGACCAGGGTATCACTCAGAAGCAAGGGGCTAGCCCAGATTCGACCAGGGAATCGCTCAGAAGCAAGGGGCTAGCCCAGATTCGACCAGGGAATCGCTCAGAAGCAAGGGGCTAGCCCAGATTCGACCAGGGAATAACTCAGAAGCAAGGGGCTAGCCCAGATTCGACCAGAGAATCACTCAGAAGCAAGGGGCTAGCCCAGATTCGACCAGGGAATCACTCAGAAGCAAGGGGCTAGCCCAGATTCGACCAGGGTATCAGATTCAGATTCGACCAGGGAATCACTCAGAAGCAAGGGGCTAGCCCAGATTCGACCAGGGAATCACTCAGAAGCAAGGGGCTAGCAAAGATTCGACCAGGGAATAACTCAGAAGCAAGGGGCTAGTCCAGATTCGACCAGGGAATCACTCAGAAGCAAGGGGCTAGCCCAGATTCGACCAGGGAATCACTCAGAAGCAAGGGGCTAGCCCAGATTCGACCAGGGAATCACTCAGAAGCAAGGGGCTAGCCCAGATTCGACCAGGGAATCACTCAGAAGCAAGGGGCTAGCCCAGATTCGATCAGGGAATCACTCAGAAGCAAGGGGCTAGCCCAGATTCGACCAGGGTATCACTCAGAAGCAAGAGGCTAGCCCAGATTCGACCAGGGAAACACTCAGAAGCAAGGGGCTAGCCCAGATTCGACCAGGGAATCACTCAGAAGCAAGGGGCTAGCCCAGATTCGACCAGGGTATCACTCAGAAGCAAGGGGCTAGCCCAGATTCGACCAGGGAATCGCTCAGAAGCAAGGGGCTAGCCCAGATTCGACCAGGGAATAACTCAGAAGCAAGGGGCTAGCCCAGATTCGACCAGGTTATCACTCAGAAGCAAGGGGCTAGCCCAGATTCGACCAGGGAATCGCTCAGAAGCAAGGGGCTAGCCCAGATTCGACCAGGGAATAACTCAGAAGCAAGGGGCTAGCCCAGATTCGACCAGAGAATCACTCAGAAGCAAGGGGCTAGCCCAGATTCGACCAGGGAATCACTCAGAAGCAAGGGGCTAGCCCAGATTCGACCAGGGTATCAGATTCAGATTCGACCAGGGAATCACTCAGAAGCAAGGGGCTAGCCCAGATTCGACCAGGGAATCACTCAGAAGCAAGGGGCTAGCAAAGATTCGACCAGGGAATAACTCAGAAGCAAGGGGCTAGTCCAGATTCGACCAGGGAATCACTCAGAAGCAAGGGGCTAGCCCAGATTCGACCAGGGAATCACTCAGAAGCAAGGGGCTAGCCCAGATTCGACCAGGGAATCACTCAGAAGCAAGGGGCTAGCCCAGATTCGACCAGGGTATCAGATTCAGATTCGACCAGGGAATCACTCAGAAGCAAAGGGCTAGCACAGATTCGACAAGTGAATCACTCAGAAGCAAGGGGCTAGCCCAGATTCGACCAGGGTATCACTCAGAAGCAAGGGGCTAGCCCAGATTCGACCAGGGAATCGCTCAGAAGCAAGGGGCTAGCCCAGATTCGACCAGGGAATCGCTCAGAAGCAAGGGGCTAGCCCAGATTCGACCAGGGAATAACTCAGAAGCAAGGGGCTAGCCCAGATTCGACCAGAGAATCACTCAGAAGCAAGGGGCTAGCCCAGATTCGACCAGGGAATCACTCAGAAGCAAGGGGCTAGCCCAGATTCGACCAGGGTATCAGATTCAGATTCGACCAGGGAATCACTCAGAAGCAAGGGGCTAGCCCAGATTCGACCAGGGAATCACTCAGAAGCAAGGGGCTAGCAAAGATTCGACCAGGGAATAACTCAGAAGCAAGGGGCTAGTCCAGATTCGACCAGGGAATCACTCAGAAGCAAGGGGCTAGCCCAGATTCGACCAGGGAATCACTCAGAAGCAAGGGGCTAGCCCAGATTCGACCAGGGAATCACTCAGAAGCAAGGGGCTAGCCCAGATTCGACCAGGGAATCACTCAGAAGCAAGGGGCTAGCCCAGATTCGATCAGGGAATCACTCAGAAGCAAGGGGCTAGCCCAGATTCGACCAGGGTATCACTCAGAAGCAAGAGGCTAGCCCAGATTCGACCAGGGAAACACTCAGAAGCAAGGGGCTAGCCCAGATTCGACCAGGGAATCACTCAGAAGCAAGGGGCTAGCCCAGATTCGACCAGGGTATCACTCAGAAGCAAGGGGCTAGCCCAGATTCGACCAGGGAATCGCTCAGAAGCAAGGGGCTAGCCCAGATTCGACCAGGGAATAACTCAGAAGCAAGGGGCTAGCCCAGATTCGACCAGGTTATCACTCAGAAGCAAGGGGCTAGCCCAGATTCGACCAGGGAATCGCTCAGAAGCAAGGGGCTAGCCCAGATTCGACCAGGGAATAACTCAGAAGCAAGGGGCTAGCCCAGATTCGACCAGAGAATCACTCAGAAGCAAGGGGCTAGCCCAGATTCGACCAGGGAATCACTCAGAAGCAAGGGGCTAGCCCAGATTCGACCAGGGTATCAGATTCAGATTCGACCAGGGAATCACTCAGAAGCAAGGGGCTAGCCCAGATTCGACCAGGGAATCACTCAGAAGCAAGGGGCTAGCAAAGATTCGACCAGGGAATAACTCAGAAGCAAGGGGCTAGTCCAGATTCGACCAGGGAATCACTCAGAAGCAAGGGGCTAGCCCAGATTCGACCAGGGAATCACTCAGAAGCAAGGGGCTAGCCCAGATTCGGCGCTTGTTCCGCAAATGTGCACACTTGCCACACCCCCTTTAAGCCCCGCCCCCCCCCCTCCAACCGTGCACTGCGTACTCTCTCATATCTGAACGCTCTCTCACCTCTCTCTCGGCATCTTGCGCAGTCTCTCATATGCCAACGCTCTCTAGCGCTCACTCTCTCATATATCAACGCTCTCTCTCTCACTCTTGATTAACTAATGATGACCTAACAAGACAATAAGCGGGGTAAAACAAGGTTTACCTCATTCAATCAGTCTAATTATGTCAATATCCCCGTCTCCCGAGTCTTCTCCCAAATCCCCTAGCTCTCCGATTCTCTCCAGTGATGTTAGTTCTGGATCAACCTATTCTCCCGTCAAACCTACCGTACCAACGCCCCCACTTGGTTATCCTTTGCCGGCTGGTAGTTGCCCCAATTGGGAGGATGGTTTACCGCCCCACATCGAAGCTCTCAATCTATTCAAGGGTGTGCATTCTCGGCAGCTAGAGATGTTTCTGTCCCTTCCTAAGGAAACACACATTGAACAAATGAAAAGTATGGGTTTGCTGCCATCAAGCAAGACTTGCATGTGCGGCTGTACGATGACTCTCAAAAAAAAACAGAAAGAAATCAATTCTCATGGTGGTTCATCTGCCCCTACAGAACTTGCTACAAAAGAGTTTCAATTGCAAGGGGAACGATCTTTGAGCACATGAAGCTACCGTACCAAGATGTCTTCAGAATAATATATGCTTTTTTTTTCGTACCAATTAGTCGATTCACTCATTAATATTTCTTCATTAATAAATTTGTTAGCACGTTCTGGTTAGAGCACAGACATACAGACAAACCAGGTAAGACACACAGGGGAGATGAGAGAGGAGAGAGAGCTGGACAGTGAGAGTAAGCGAGAGAGCGTGTTCTAGCGAGAGAGAGCGCATGCGAGGCTTGTAGTTTGTATCGCCCCCTATAAATAGCCTCGGCCTGCTCATTCTTCGCCTCTGATTCATCAGTTGCGCCTCTCTTATTCGAGAGCATTTTGGTTTGGGGAAGGGACTTCGCGATGAAGACCCTTCCCTACCCCGGACTTCTCCATCTTCTTGGAGAAGTCGCCGAGCAGGAGCCGGCTGGGGCTTCTCCCCCTTCCAGGCTATCTGCCTGGAAAAGGGGGCGGGGCTTAAAGGGGGCGTGGCAAGTGTGCACATTTGCGGAACAAGCGCCCCAGATTCGACCAGGGAATCACTCAGAAGCAAGGGGCTAGCCCAGATTCGACCAGGGAATCACTCAGAAGCAAGGGGCTAGCCCAGATTCGACCAGGGTATCACTCAGAAGCAAGGGGCTAGCCCAGATTCGACCAGGGAATCGCTCAGAAGCAAGGGGCTAGCCCAGATTCGACCAGGGGATAACTCAGAAGCAAGGGGCTAGCCCAGATTCGACCAGGTTATCACTCAGAAGCAAGGGGCTAGCCCAGATTCGACCAGGGAAACACTTAGAAGCAAGGGGCTAGCCCAGATTCGACCAGTGAATCACTCAGAAGCAAGGGGCTAGCCCAGATTCGACCAGGGAATCGCTCAGAAGCAAGGGGCTAGCCCAGATTCGACCAGGGAATAACTCAGAAGCAAGGGGCTAGCCCAGATTCGACCAGAGAATCACTCAGAAGCAAGGGGCTAGCCCAGATTCGACCAGGGAATCACTCAGAAGCAAGGGGCTAGCCCAGATTCGACCAGGGTATCAGATTCAGATTCGACCAGGGAATCACTCAGAAGCAAGGGGCTAGCCCAGATTCGACCAGGGAATCACTCAGAAGCAAGGGGCTAGCAAAGATTCGACCAGGGAATAACTCAGAAGCAAGGGGCTAGTCCAGATTCGACCAGGGAATCACTAAGAAGCAAGGGGCTAGCACAGATTCGACCAGGGAATCACTCAGAAGCAAGGGGCTAGCCCAGATTCGACCAGGGAATCACTCAGAAGCAAGGGGCTAGCCCAGATTCGACCAGGGAATCACTCAGAAGCAAGGGGCTAGCCCAGATTCGACCAGGGAATCACTCAGAAGCAAGGGGCTAGCCCAGATTCGACCAGGGAATCACTCAGAAGCAAGGGGCTAGCCCAGATTCGACCAGGGAATCACTCAGAAGCAAGGGGCTAGCAAAGATTCGACCGGGGAATCACTCAGAAGCAAGGGGCTAGTCCAGATTCGACCAGGGAATCACTCAGAAGCAAGGGGCTAGCCCAGATTCGACCAGTGAATCACTCAGAAGCAAGGGGCTAGCCCAGATTCGACCAGGGAATCGCTCAGAAGCGAGGGGCTAGCCCAGATTCGACCAGGGAATAACTCAGAAGCAAGGGGCTAGCCCAGATTCGACCAGAGAATCACTCAGAAGCAAGGGGCTAGCCCAGATTCGACCAGGGAATCACTCAGAAGCAAGGGGCTAGCCCAGATTCGACCAGGGTATCAGATTCAGATTCGACCAGTGAATCACTCAGAAGCAAGGGGCTAGCCCAGATTCGACCAGGGAATCACTCAGAAGCAAGGGGCTAGCCCAGATTCGACCAGGGAATCACTCAGAAGCAAGGGGCTAGTCCAGATTCGACCAGGGAATCACTCAGAAGCAAGGGGCTAGTCCAGATTCGACCAGGGAATCACTCAGAAGCAAGGGGCTAGCCCAGATTCGACCAGGGAATCACTCAGAAGCAAGGGGCTAGCCCAGATTCGACCAGGGAATCACTCAGAAGCAAGGGGCTAGCACAGATTCGACCAGGGAATCACTCAGAAGCAAGGGGCTAGCCCAGATTCGACCAGGGAATCACTCAGAAGCAAGGGGTTAGCCCAGATTCGACCAGGGAATCACTCAGAAGCAATGGACTAGCCCAGATTCGACCAGGGAATCACTCAGAAGCAAGGGGCTAGCCCAGATTCGACCAGGGTATCACTCAGAAGCAAGGGGCTAGCCCAGATTCGACCAGGGAATCACTCAGAAGCAAGGGGCTAGCCCAGATTCGACCAGGGAATCACTCAGAAGCATGGGGCTAGCCCAGATGCGACCAGGGAATCACTCAGAAGCAAGGGGCTAGCCCAGATTCGACCAGGGAATCACTCAGAAGCAAGGGGCTAGCCCAGATTCGACCAGGGAATCACTCAGAAGCAAGGGGCTAGCCCAGATTCGACCAGGGAATCACTCAGAAGCAAAGGGCTAGCCCAGATTCGACCAGGGAATCACTCAGAAGCAAGGGGCTAGCCCAGATTCGACCAGGGAATCACTCAGAAGCAAGGGGCTAGCCCAGATTCGACCAGGGAATCACTCAGAAGCAAGGGGCTAGCACAGATTCGACCAGGGAATCACTCAGAAGCAAGGGGCTAGCCCAGATTCGACCAGGGAATCACTCAGAAGCAAGGGGTTAGCCCAGATTCGACCAGGGAATCACTCAGAAGCAAGGGGCTAGCCCAGATTCGACCAGGGAATCACTCAGAAGCAAGGGGCTAGCCCAGATTCGACCAGGGTATCACTCAGAAGCAAGGGGCTAGCCCAGATTCGACCAGGGAATCACTCAGAAGCAAGGGGCTAGCCCAGATTCGACCAGGGAATCACTCAGAAGCATGGGGCTAGCCCAGATGCGACCAGGGAATCACTCAGAAGCAAGGGGCTAGCCCAGATTCGACCAGGGAATCACTCAGAAGCAAGGGGCTAGCCCAGATTCGACCAGGGAATCACTCAGAAGCAAGGGGCTAGCCCAGATTCGACCAGGGAATCACTCAGAAGCAAAGGGCTAGCCCAGATTCGACCAGGGAATCACTCAGAAGCAAGGGGCGAGCCCAGATTCGACCAGGGAATCACTCAGAAGCAAGGGGCTAGCCCAGATTCGACCAGGGTATCACTCAGAAGCAAGGGGCTAACCCAGATTCGACCAGGGTATCACTCAGAAGCAAGGGGCTAGCCCAGATTCGACCAGGGAATAACTCAGAAGCAAGGGGCTAGCCCAGATTCGACCAGGGTATCATTCAGAAGTAAGGGGCTAGCCCAGATTCGACCAGGGAATCACTCAGAAGCAAGGGGCTAGCCCAGATTCGACCAGGGAATCGCTCAGAAGCAAGGGGCTAGCCCAGATTCGACCAGGGAATCACTCAGAAGCAAGGGGCTAGCCCAGATTCGACCAGGGAATCACTCAGAAGCAAGGGGCTAGCCCAGATTCGACCAGGGAATCACTCAGAAGCAAGGGGCTAGCCCAGATTCGACCAGGGAATCACTCAGAAGCAAGGGGCTAGCCCAGATTCGACCAGTGAATCACTCAGAAGCAAGGGGCTAGCCCAGATTCGACCAGGGTATCACTCAGAAGCAAGGGGCTAGCCCAGATTCGACCAGGGAATAACTCAGAAGCAAGGGGCTAGCCCAGATTCGACCAGGGTATCATTCAGAAGCAAGGGGCTAGCCCAGATTCGACCAGGGAATCACTCAGAAGCAAGGGGCTAGCCCAGATTCGACCAGGGAATCACTCAGAAGCAAGGGGCTAGCCCAGATTCGACCAGGGAATCGCTCAGAAGCAAGGGGCTAGCCCAGATTCGACCAGGGAATCACTCAGAAGCAAGGGGCTAGCCCAGATTCGACCAGGGAATCACTCAGAAGCAAGGGGCTAGCCCAGATTCGACCAGGGAATCACTCAGAAGCAAGGGGCTAGCCCAGATTCGACCAGGGAATCACTCAGAAGCAAGGGGCTAGCCCAGATTCGATCAGGGAATCACTCAGAAGCAAGGGGCTAGCCCAGATTCGACCAGGGTATCACTCAGAAGCAAGGGGCTAGCCCAGATTCGACCAGGGAATCACTCAGAAGCAAGGGGCTAGCCCAGATTCGACCAGGGAATCACTCAGAAGCATGGGGCTAGCCCAGATGCGACCAGGGAATCACTCAGAAGCAAGGGGCTAGCCCAGATTCGACCAGGGAATCACTCAGAAGCAAGGGGCTAGCCCAGATTCGACCAGGGAATCACTCAGAAGCAAGGGGCTAGCCCAGATTCGACCAGGGAATCACTCAGAAGCAAAGGGCTAGCCCAGATTCGACCAGGGAATCACTCAGAAGCAAGGGGCGAGCCCAGATTCGACCAGGGAATCACTCAGAAGCAAGGGGCTAGCCCAGATTCGACCAGGGTATCACTCAGAAGCAAGGGGCTAACCCAGATTCGACCAGGGTATCACTCAGAAGCAAGGGGCTAGCCCAGATTCGACCAGGGAATAACTCAGAAGCAAGGGGCTAGCCCAGATTCGACCAGGGTATCATTCAGAAGTAAGGGGCTAGCCCAGATTCGACCAGGGAATCACTCAGAAGCAAGGGGCTAGCCCAGATTCGACCAGGGAATCACTCAGAAGCAAGGGGCTAGCCCAGATTCGACCAGGGAATCACTCAGAAGCAAGGGGTTAGCCCAGATTCGACCAGGGAATCACTCAGAAGCAAGGGGCTAGCCCAGATTCGACCAGGGAATCACTCAGAAGCAAGGGGCTAGCCCAGATTCGACCAGGGTATCACTCAGAAGCATGGGGCTAGCCCAGATGCGACCAGGGAATCACTCAGAAGCAAGGGGCTAGCCCAGATTCGACCAGGGAATCACTCAGAAGCAAGGGGCTAGCCCAGATTCGACCAGGGAATCACTCAGAAGCAAGGGGCTAGCCCAGATTCGACCAGGGAATCACTCAGAAGCAAAGGGCTAGCCCAGATTCGACCAGGGAATCACTCAGAAGCAAGGGGCGAGCCCAGATTCGACCAGGGAATCACTCAGAAGCAAGGGGCTAGCCCAGATTCGACCAGGGTATCACTCAGAAGCAAGGGGCTAACCCAGATTCGACCAGGGTATCACTCAGAAGCAAGGGGCTAGCCCAGATTCGACCTGGGAATAACTCAGAAGCAAGGGGCTAGCCCAGATTCGACCAGGGTATCATTCAGAAGCAAGGGGCTAGCCCAGATTCGACCAGGGAATCACTCAGAAGCAAGGGGCTAGCCCAGATTCGACCAGGGAATCACTCAGAAGCAAAGGGCTAGCCCAGATTCGACAAGTGAATCACTCAGAAGCAAGGGGCTAGCCCAGATTCGACCAGGGTATCATTCAGAAGCAAGGGGCTAGCCCAGATTCGACCAGGGAATCACTCAGAAGCAAGGGGCTAGCCCAGATTCGACCAGGGAATCACTCAGAAGCAAGGGGCTAGCCCAGATTCGACCAGGGAATCGCTCAGAAGCAAGGGGCTAGCCCAGATTCGACCAGGGTATCAGATTCAGATTCGACCAGGGAATCACTCAGAAGCAAGGGGCTAGCCCAGATTCGACCAGGGAATCACTCAGAAGCAAGGGGCTAGCCCAGATTCGGCGCTTGTTCCGCAAATGTGCACACTTGCCACACCCCCTTTAAGCCCCGCCCCCCCCTCCAACCGTGCACTGCGTACTCTCTCATATCTGAACGCTCTCTCACCTCTCTCTCGGCATCTTGCGCAGTCTCTCATATGCCAACGCTCTCTAGCGCTCACTCTCTCATATATCAACGCTCTCTCTCTCACTCTTGATTAACTAATGATGACCTAACAAGACAATAAGCGGGGTAAAACAAGGTTTACCTCATTCAATCAGTCTAATTATGTCAATATCCCCGTCTCCCGAGTCTTCTCCCAAATCCCCTAGCTCTCCGATTCTCTCCAGTGATGTTAGTTCTGGATCAACCTATTCTCCCGTCAAACCTACCGTACCAACGCCCCCACTTGGTTATCCTTTGCCGGCTGGTAGTTGCCCCAATTGGGAGGATGGTTTACCGCCCCACAGCGAAGCTCTCAATCTATTCAAGGGTGTGCATTCTCGGCAGCTAGAGATGTTTCTGTCCCTTCCTAAGGAAACACACATTGAACAAATGAAAAGTATGGGTTTGCTGCCATCAAGCAAGACTTGCATGTGCGGCTGTACGATGACTCTCAAAAAAAAACAGAAAGAAATCAATTCTCATGGTGGTTCATCTGCCCCTACAGAACTTGCTACAAAAGAGTTTCAATTGCAAGGGGAACGATCTTTGAGCACATGAAGCTACCGTACCAAGATGTCTTCAGAATAATATATGCTTTTTTTTCGTACCAATTAGTCGATTCACTCATTAATATTTCTTCATTAATAAATTTGTTAGCACGTTCTGGTTAGAGCACAGACATACAGACAAACCAGGTAAGACACACAGGGGAGATGAGAGAGGAGAGAGAGCTGGACAGTGAGAGTAAGCGAGAGAGCGTGTTCTAGCGAGAGAGAGCGCATGCGAGGCTTGTAGTTTGTATCGCCCCCTATAAATAGCCTCGGCCTGCTCATTCTTCGCCTCTGATTCATCAGTTGCGCCTCTCTTATTCGAGAGCATTTTGGTTTGGGGAAGGGACTTCGCGATGAAGACCCTTCCCTACCCCGGACTTCTCCATCTTCTTGGAGAAGTCGCCGAGCAGGAGCCGGCTGGGGCTTCTCCCCCTTCCAGGCTATCTGCCTGGAAAAGGGGGCGGGGCTTAAAGGGGGCGTGGCAAGTGTGCACATATGCGGAACAAGCGCCCCAGATTCGACCAGGGAATCACTCAGAAGCAAGGGGCTAGCCCAGATTCGACCAGGGAATCACTCAGAAGCAAGGGGCTAGCCCAGATTCGACCAGGGAATCGCTCAGAAGCAAGGGGCTAGCCCAGATTCGACCAGGGAATCGCTCAGAAGCAAGGGGCTAGCCCAGATTCGACCAGGGGATAACTCAGAAGCAAGGGGCTAGCCCAGATTCGACCAGGTTATCACTCAGAAGCAAGGGGCTAGCCCAGATTCGACCAGGGAAACACTTAGAAGCAAGGGGCTAGCCCAGATTCGACCAGTGAATCACTCAGAAGCAAGGGGCTAGCCCAGATTCGACCAGGGAATCGCTCAGAAGCAAGGGGCTAGCCCAGATTCGACCAGTGAATCACTCAGAAGCAAGGGGCTAGCCCAGATTCGACCAGGGTATCACTCAGAAGCAAGGGGCTAGCCCAGATTCGACCAGGGAATAACTCAGAAGCAAGGGGCTAGCCCAGATTCGACCAGGGTATCATTCAGAAGCAAGGGGCTAGCCCAGATTCGACCAGGGAATCACTCAGAAGCAAGGGGCTAGCCCAGATTCGACCAGGGAATCACTCAGAAGCAAGGGGCTAGCCCAGATTCGACCAGGGAATCGCTCAGAAGCAAGGGGCTAGCCCAGATTCGACCAGGGAATCACTCAGAAGCAAGGGGCTAGCCCAGATTCGACCAGGGAATCACTCAGAAGCAAGGGGCTAGCCCAGATTCGACCAGGGAATCACTCAGAAGCAAGGGGCTAGCCCAGATTCGACCAGGGAATCACTCAGAAGCAAGGGGCTAGCCCAGATTCGATCAGGGAATCACTCAGAAGCAAGGGGCTAGCCCAGATTCGACCAGGGTATCACTCAGAAGCAAGGGGCTAGCCCAGATTCGACCAGGGAATCACTCAGAAGCAAGGGGCTAGCCCAGATTCGACCAGGGAATCACTCAGAAGCATGGGGCTAGCCCAGATGCGACCAGGGAATCACTCAGAAGCAAGGGGCTAGCCCAGATTCGACCAGGGAATCACTCAGAAGCAAGGGGCTAGCCCAGATTCGACCAGGGAATCACTCAGAAGCAAGGGGCTAGCCCAGATTCGACCAGGGAATCACTCAGAAGCAAAGGGCTAGCCCAGATTCGACCAGGGAATCACTCAGAAGCAAGGGGCGAGCCCAGATTCGACCAGGGAATCACTCAGAAGCAAGGGGCTAGCCCAGATTCGACCAGGGTATCACTCAGAAGCAAGGGGCTAACCCAGATTCGACCAGGGTATCACTCAGAAGCAAGGGGCTAGCCCAGATTCGACCAGGGAATAACTCAGAAGCAAGGGGCTAGCCCAGATTCGACCAGGGTATCATTCAGAAGTAAGGGGCTAGCCCAGATTCGACCAGGGAATCACTCAGAAGCAAGGGGCTAGCCCAGATTCGACCAGGGAATCACTCAGAAGCAAGGGGCTAGCCCAGATTCGACCAGGGAATCACTCAGAAGCAAGGGGTTAGCCCAGATTCGACCAGGGAATCACTCAGAAGCAAGGGGCTAGCCCAGATTCGACCAGGGAATCACTCAGAAGCAAGGGGCTAGCCCAGATTCGACCAGGGTATCACTCAGAAGCATGGGGCTAGCCCAGATGCGACCAGGGAATCACTCAGAAGCAAGGGGCTAGCCCAGATTCGACCAGGGAATCACTCAGAAGCAAGGGGCTAGCCCAGATTCGACCAGGGAATCACTCAGAAGCAAGGGGCTAGCCCAGATTCGACCAGGGTATCACTCAGAAGCAAGGGGCTAACCCAGATTCGACCAGGGTATCACTCAGAAGCAAGGGGCTAGCCCAGATTCGACCTGGGAATAACTCAGAAGCAAGGGGCTAGCCCAGATTCGACCAGGGTATCATTCAGAAGTAAGGGGCTAGCCCAGATTCGACCAGGGAATCACTCAGAAGCAAGGGGCTAGCCCAGATTCGACCAGGGAATCACTCAGAAGCAAGGGGCTAGCCCAGATTCGACCAGGGAATCACTCAGAAGCAAGGGGCTAGCCCAGATTCGACCAGGGAATCACTCAGAAGCAAAGGGCTAGCCCAGATTCGACAAGTGAATCACTCAGAAGCAAGGGGCTAGCCCAGATTCGACCAGGGTATCATTCAGAAGCAAGGGGCTAGCCCAGATTCGACCAGGGAATCACTCAGAAGCAAGGGGCTAGCCCAGATTCGACCAGGGAATCACTCAGAAGCAAGGGGCTAGCCCAGATTCGACCAGGGAATCGCTCAGAAGCAAGGGGCCAGCCCAGATTCGACCAGGGAATCACTCAGAAGCAAGGGGCTAGCCCAGATTCGACCAGGGAATCACTCAGAAGCAAGGGGCTAGCCCAGATTCGACCAGGGAATCACTCAGAAGCAAGGGGCTAGCCCAGATTCGACCAGGGAATCACTCAGAAGCAAGGGGCTAGCCCAGATTCGATCAGGGAATCACTCAGAAGCAAGGGGCTAGCCCAGATTCGACCAGGGTATCACTCAGAAGCAAGGGGCTAGCCCAGATTCGACCAGGGAAACACTCAGAAGCAAGGGGCTAGCCCAGATTCGACCAGGGAATCACTCAGAAGCAAGGGGCTAGCCCAGATTCGACCAGGGAATCACTCAGAAGCAAGGGGCTAGCCCAGATTCGACCAGGGTATCACTCAGAAGCAAGGGGCTAGCCCAGATTCGACCAGGGAATCGCTCAGAAGCAAGGGGCTAGCCCAGATTCGACCAGGGAATAACTCAGAAGCAAGGGGCTAGCCCAGATTCGACCAGGTTATCACTCAGAAGCAAGGGGCTAGCCCAGATTCGACCAGGGAATCGCTCAGAAGCAAGGGGCTAGCCCAGATTCGGCGCTTGTTCCGCAAATGTGCACACTTGCCACACCCCCTTTAAGCCCCGCCCCCCCCCCCCTCCAACCGTGCACTGCGTACTCTCTCATATCTGAACGCTCTCTCACCTCTCTCTCGGCATCTTGCGCAGTCTCTCATATGCCAACGCTCTCTAGCGCTCACTCTCTCATATATCAACGCTCTCTCTCACTCTTGATTAACTAATGATGACCTAACAAGACAATAAGCGGGGTAAAACAAGGTTTACCTCATTCAATCAGTCTAATTATGTCAATATCCCCGTCTCCCGAGTCTTCTCCCAAATCCCCTAGCTCTCCGATTCTCTCCAGTGATGTTAGTTCTGGATCAACCTATTCTCCCGTCAAACCTACCGTACCAACGCCCCCACTTGGTTATCCTTTGCCGGCTGGTAGTTGCCCCAATTGGGAGGATGGTTTACCGCCCCACAGCGAAGCTCTCAATCTATTCAAGGGTGTGCATTCTCGGCAGCTAGAGATGTTTCTGTCCCTTCCTAAGGAAACACACATTGAACAAATGAAAAGTATGGGTTTGCTGCCATCAAGCAAGACTTGCATGTGCGGCTGTACGATGACTCTCAAAAAAAACAGAAAGAAATCAATTCTCATGGTGGTTCATCTGCCCCTACAGAACTTGCTACAAAAGAGTTTCAATTGCAAGGGGAACGATCTTTGAGCACATGAAGCTACCGTACCAAGATGTCTTCAGAATAATATATGCTTTTTTTTCGTACCAATTAGTCGATTCACTCATTAATATTTCTTCATTAATAAATTTGTTAGCACGTTCTGGTTAGAGCACAGACATACAGACAAACCAGGTAAGACACACAGGGGAGATGAGAGAGGAGAGAGAGCTGGACAGTGAGAGTAAGCGAGAGAGCGTGTTCTAGCGAGAGAGAGCGCATGTGAGGCTTGTAGTTTGTATCGCCCCCTATAAATAGCCTCGGCCTGCTCATTCTTCGCCTCTGATTCATCAGTTGCGCCTCTCTTATTCGAGAGCATTTTGGTTTGGGGAAGGGACTTCGCGATGAAGACCCTTCCCTACCCCGGACTTCTCCATCTTCTTGGAGAAGTCGCCGAGCAGGAGCCGGCTGGGGCTTCTCCCCCTTCCAGGCTATCTGCCTGGAAAAGGGGGCGGGGCTTAAAGGGGGCGTGGCAAGTGTGCACATATGCGGAACAAGCGCCCCAGATTCGACCAGGGAATCACTCAGAAGCAAGGGGCTAGCCCAGATTCGACCAGGGAATCACTCAGAAGCAAGGGGCTAGCCCAGATTCGACCAGGGAATCGCTCAGAAGCAAGGGGCTAGCCCAGATTCGACCAGGGAATCGCTCAGAAGCAAGGGGCTAGCCCAGATTCGACCAGGGGATAACTCAGAAGCAAGGGGCTAGCCCAGATTCGACCAGGTTATCACTCAGAAGCAAGGGGCTAGCCCAGATTCGACCAGGGAAACACTTAGAAGCAAGGGGCTAGCCCAGATTCGACCAGTGAATCACTCAGAAGCAAGGGGCTAGCCCAGATTCGACCAGGGAATCGCTCAGAAGCAAGGGGCTAGCCCAGATTCCACCAGGGAATAACTCAGAAGCAAGGGGCTAGCCCAGATTCGACCAGAGAATCACTCAGAAGCAAGGGGCTAGCCCAGATTCGACCAGGGAATCACTCAGAAGCAAGGGGCTAGCCCAGATTCGACCAGGGTATCAGATTCAGATTCGACCAGGGAATCACTCAGAAGCAAGGGGCTAGCCCAGATTCGACCAGGGAATCACTCAGAAGCAAGGGGCTAGCAAAGATTCGACCAGGGAATAACTCAGAAGCAAGGGGCTAGTCCAGATTCGACCAGGGAATCACTCAGAAGCAAGGGGCTAGCCCAGATTCGACCAGGGAATCACTCAGAAGCAAGGGGCTAGCCCAGATTCGACCAGGGAATCACTCAGAAGCAAGGGGCTAGCCCAGATTCGACCAGGGAATCGCTCAGAAGCAAGGGGCTAGCCCAGATTCGACCAGGGAATCGCTCAGAAGCAAGGGGCTAGCCCAGATTCGACCAGGGGATAACTCAGAAGCAAGGGGCTAGCCCAGATTCGACCAGGTTATCACTCAGAAGCAAGGGGCTAGCCCAGATTCGACCAGGGAAACACTTAGAAGCAAGGGGCTAGCCCAGATTCGACCAGTGAATCACTCAGAAGCAAGGGGCTAGCCCAGATTCGACCAGGGAATCGCTCAGAAGCAAGGGGCTAGCCCAGATTCGACCAGGGAATAACTCAGAAGCAAGGGGCTAGCCCAGATTCGACCAGAGAATCACTCAGAAGCAAGGGGCTAGCCCAGATTCGACCAGGGAATCACTCAGAAGCAAGGGGCTAGCCCAGATTCGACCAGGGTATCAGATTCAGATTCGACCAGGGAATCACTCAGAAGCAAGGGGTTAGCCCAGATTCGACCAGGGAATCACTCAGAAGCAAGGGGCTAGCAAAGATTCGACCAGGGAATAACTCAGAAGCAAGGGGCTAGTCCAGATTCGACCAGGGAATCACTCAGAAGCAAGGGGCTAGCCCAGATTCGACCAGGGAATCACTCAGAAGCAAGGGGCTAGCCCAGATTCGACCAGGGAATCACTCAGAAGCAAGGGGCTAGCCCAGATTCGACCAGGGAATCACTCAGAAGCAAGGGGCTAGCCCAGATTCGACCAGGGAATCACTCAGAAGCAAGGGGCTAGCAAATATTCGACCGGGGAATCACTCAGAAGCAAGGGGCTAGTCCAGATTCGACCAGGGAATCACTCAGAAGCAAGGGGCTAGCCCAGATTCGACCAGTGAATCACTCAGAAGCAAGGGGCTAGCCCAGATTCGACCAGGGAATCGCTCAGAAGCGAGGGGCTAGCCCAGATTCGACCAGGGAATAACTCAGAAGCAAGGGGCTAGCCCAGATTCGACCAGAGAATCACTCAGAAGCAAGGGGCTAGCCCAGATTCGACCAGGGAATCACTCAGAAGCAAGGGGCTAGCCCAGATTCGACCAGGGAATCACTCAGAAGCAAGGGGCTAGCCCAGATTCGACCAGGGTATCAGATTCAGATTCGACCAGGGAATCACTCAGAAGCAAGGGGCTAGCCCAGATTCGACCAGGGAATCACTCAGAAGCAAGGGGCTAGCCCAGATTCGACCAGGGAATCACTCAGAAGCAAGGGGCTAGTCCAGATTCGACCAGGGAATCACTCAGAAGCAAGGGGCTAGTCCAGATTCGACCAGGGAATCACTCAGAAGCAAGGGGCTAGCCCAGATTCGACCAGGGAATCACTCAGAAGCAAGGGGCTAGCCCAGATTCGACCAGGGAATCACTCAGAAGCAAGGGGCTAGCACAGATTCGACCAGGGAATCACTCAGAAGCAAGAGGCTAGCCCAGATTCGACCAGGGAATCACTCAGAAGCAAGGGGTTAGCCCAGATTCGACCAGGGAATCACTCAGAAGCAAGGGGCTAGCAAATATTCGACCGGGGAATCACTCAGAAGCAAGGGGCTAGTCCAGATTCGACCAGGGAATCACTCAGAAGCAAGGGGCTAGCCCAGATTCGACCAGTGAATCACTCAGAAGCAAGGGGCTAGCCCAGATTCGACCAGGGAATCGCTCAGAAGCGAGGGGCTAGCCCAGATTCGACCAGGGAATAACTCAGAAGCAAGGGGCTAGCCCAGATTCGACCAGAGAATCACTCAGAAGCAAGGGGCTAGCCCAGATTCGACCAGGGAATCACTCAGAAGCAAGGGGCTAGCCCAGATTCGACCAGGGAATCACTCAGAAGCAAGGGGCTAGCCCAGATTCGACCAGGGTATCAGATTCAGATTCGACCAGGGAATCACTCAGAAGCAAGGGGCTAGCCCAGATTCGACCAGGGAATCACTCAGAAGCAAGGGGCTAGCCCAGATTCGACCAGGGAATCACTCAGAAGCAAGGGGCTAGTCCAGATTCGACCAGGGAATCACTCAGAAGCAAGGGGCTAGTCCAGATTCGACCAGGGAATCACTCAGAAGCAAGGGGCTAGCCCAGATTCGACCAGGGAATCACTCAGAAGCAAGGGGCTAGCCCAGATTCGACCAGGGAATCACTCAGAAGCAAGGGGCTAGCACAGATTCGACCAGGGAATCACTCAGAAGCAAGGGGCTAGCCCAGATTCGACCAGGGAATCACTCAGAAGCAAGGGGTTAGCCCAGATTCGACCAGGGAATCACTCAGAAGCAAGGGACTAGCCCAGATTCGACCAGGGAATCACTCAGAAGCAAGGGGCTAGCCCAGATTCGACCAGGGTATCACTCAGAAGCAAGGGGCTAGCCCAGATTCGACCAGGGAATCACTCAGAAGCAAGGGGCTAGCCCAGATTCGACCAGGGAATCACTCAGAAGCATGGGGCTAGCCCAGATGCGACCAGGGAATCACTCAGAAGCAAGGGGCTAGCCCAGATTCGACCAGGGAATCACTCAGAAGCAAGGGGCTAGCCCAGATTTGACCAGGGTATCAGATTCAGATTCGACCAGGGAATCACTCAGAAGCAAGGGGCTAGCCCAGATTCGACCAGGGAATCACTCAGAAGCAAGGGGCTAGCCCAGATTCGACCAGGGAATCACTCAGAAGCAAGGGGCTAGTCCAGATTCGACCAGGGAATCACTCAGAAGCAAGGGGCTAGTCCAGATTCGACCAGGGAATCACTCAGAAGCAAGGGGCTAGCCCAGATTCGACCAGGGAATCACTCAGAAGCAAGGGGCTAGCCCAGATTCGACCAGGGAATCACTCAGAAGCAAGGGGCTAGCACAGATTCGACCAGGGAATCACTCAGAAGCAAGGGGCTAGCCCAGATTCGACCAGGGAATCACTCAGAAGCAAGGGGTTAGCCCAGATTCGACCAGGGAATCACTCAGAAGCATGGGACTAGCCCAGATTCGACCAGGGAATCACTCAGAAGCAAGGGGCTAGCCCAGATTCGACCAGGGTATCACTCAGAAGCAAGGGGCTAGCCCAGATTCGACCAGGGAATCACTCAGAAGCAAGGGGCTAGCCCAGATTCGACCAGGGAATCACTCAGAAGCATGGGGCTAGCCCAGATGCGACCAGGGAATCACTCAGAAGCAAGGGGCTAGCCCAGATTCGACCAGGGAATCACTCAGAAGCAAGGGGCTAGCCCAGATTCGACCAGGGAATCACTCAGAAGCAAGGGGCTAGCCCAGATTCGACCAGGGAATCACTCAGAAGCAAGGGGCTAGCCCAGATTCGACCAGGGAATCACTCAGAAGCAAAGGGCTAGCCCAGATTCGACCAGGGAATCACTCAGAAGCAAGGGGCTAGCCCAGATTCGACCAGGGAATCACTCAGAAGCAAGGGGCTAGCCCAGATTCGACCAGGGAATCACTCAGAAGCAAGGGGCGAGCCCAGATTCGACCAGGGAATCGCTCAGAAGCAAGGGGCTAGCCCAGATTCGACCAGGGAATCACTCAGAAGCAAGGGGCTAGCCCAGATTCGACCAGGGAATCACTCAGAAGCAAGGGGCTAGCCCAGATTCGACCAGGGAATCACTCAGAAGCAAGGGGCTAGCCCAGATTCGACCAGGGAATCACTCAGAAGCAAGGGGCTAGCCCAGATTCGACCAGGGAATCACTCAGAAGCAAGGGGCTAGCAAAGATTCGACCGGGGAATCACTCAGAAGCAAGGGGCTAGTCCAGATTCGACCAGGGAATCACTCAGAAGCAAGGGGCTAGCCCAGATTCGACCAGTGAATCACTCAGAAGCAAGGGGCTAGCCCAGATTCGACCAGGGAATCGCTCAGAAGCGAGGGGCTAGCCCAGATTCGACCAGGGAATAACTCAGAAGCAAGGGGCTAGCCCAGATTCGACCAGAGAATCACTCAGAAGCAAGGGGCTAGCCCAGATTCGACCAGGGAATCACTCAGAAGCAAGGGGCTAGCCCAGATTCGACCAGGGTATCAGATTCAGATTCGACCAGGGAATCACTCAGAAGCAAGGGGCTAGCCCAGATTCGACCAGGGAATCACTCAGAAGCAAGGGGCTAGCCCAGATTCGACCAGGGAATCACTCAGAAGCAAGGGGCTAGTCCAGATTCGACCAGGGAATCACTCAGAAGCAAGGGGCTAGTCCAGATTCGACCAGGGAATCACTCAGAAGCAAGGGGCTAGCCCAGATTCGAACAGGGAATCACTCAGAAGCAAGGGGCTAGCCCAGATTCGACCAGGGAATCACTCAGAAGCAAGGGGCTAGCACAGATTCGACCAGGGAATCACTCAGAAGCAAGGGGCTAGCCCAGATTCGACCAGGGAATCACTCAGAAGCAAGGGGTTAGCCCAGATTCGACCAGGGAATCACTCAGAAGCAAGGGGCTAGCCCAGATTCGACCAGGGAATCACTCAGAAGCAAGGGGCTAGCCCAGATTCGACCAGGGAATCACTCAGAAGCAAGGGGCTAGTCCAGATTCGACCAGGGAATCACTCAGAAGCAAGGGGCTAGTCCAGATTCGACCAGGGAATCACTCAGAAGCAAGGGGCTAGCCCAGATTCGACCAGGGAATCACTCAGAAGCAAGGGGCTAGCCCAGATTCGACCAGGGAATCACTCAGAAGCAAGGGGCTAGCACAGATTCGACCAGGGAATCACTCAGAAGCAAGGGGCTAGCCCAGATTCGACCAGGGAATCACTCAGAAGCAAGGGGTTAGCCCAGATTCGACCAGGGAATCACTCAGAAGCAAGGGACTAGCCCAGATTCGACCAGGGAATCACTCAGAAGCAAGGGGCTAGCCCAGATTCGACCAGGGTATCACTCAGAAGCAAGGGGCTAGCCCAGATTCGACCAGGGAATCACTCAGAAGCAAGGGGCTAGCCCAGATTCGACCAGGGAATCACTCAGAAGCATGGGGCTAGCCCAGATGCGACCAGGGAATCACTCAGAAGCAAGGGGCTAGCCCAGATTCGACCAGGGAATCACTCAGAAGCAAGGGGCTAGCCCAGATTTGACCAGGGTATCAGATTCAGATTCGACCAGGGAATCACTCAGAAGCAAGGGGCTAGCCCAGATTCGACCAGGGAATCACTCAGAAGCAAGGGGCTAGCCCAGATTCGACCAGGGAATCACTCAGAAGCAAGGGGCTAGTCCAGATTCGACCAGGGAATCACTCAGAAGCAAGGGGCTAGTCCAGATTCGACCAGGGAATCACTCAGAAGCAAGGGGCTAGCCCAGATTCGACCAGGGAATCACTCAGAAGCAAGGGGCTAGCCCAGATTCGACCAGGGAATCACTCAGAAGCAAGGGGCTAGCACAGATTCGACCAGGGAATCACTCAGAAGCAAGGGGCTAGCCCAGATTCGACCAGGGAATCACTCAGAAGCAAGGGGTTAGCCCAGATTCGACCAGGGAATCACTCAGAAGCATGGGACTAGCCCAGATTCGACCAGGGAATCACTCAGAAGCAAGGGGCTAGCCCAGATTCGACCAGGGTATCACTCAGAAGCAAGGGGCTAGCCCAGATTCGACCAGGGAATCACTCAGAAGCAAGGGGCTAGCCCAGATTCGACCAGGGAATCACTCAGAAGCATGGGGCTAGCCCAGATGCGACCAGGGAATCACTCAGAAGCAAGGGGCTAGCCCAGATTCGACCAGGGAATCACTCAGAAGCAAGGGGCTAGCCCAGATTCGACCAGGGAATCACTCAGAAGCAAGGGGCTAGCCCAGATTCGACCAGGGAATCACTCAGAAGCAAGGGGCTAGCCCAGATTCGACCAGGGAATCACTCAGAAGCAAAGGGCTAGCCCAGATTCGACCAGGGAATCACTCAGAAGCAAGGGGCTAGCCCAGATTCGACCAGGGAATCACTCAGAAGCAAGGGGCTAGCCCAGATTCGACCAGGGAATCACTCAGAAGCAAGGGGCGAGCCCAGATTCGACCAGGGAATCGCTCAGAAGCAAGGGGCTAGCCCAGATTCGACCAGGGAATCACTCAGAAGCAAGGGGCTAGCCCAGATTCGACCAGGGAATCACTCAGAAGCAAGGGGCTAGCCCAGATTCGACCAGGGAATCACTCAGAAGCAAGGGGCTAGCCCAGATTCGACCAGGGAATCACTCAGAAGCAAGGGGCTAGCCCAGATTCGACCAGGGAATCACTCAGAAGCAAGGGGCTAGCAAAGATTCGACCGGGGAATCACTCAGAAGCAAGGGGCTAGTCCAGATTCGACCAGGGAATCACTCAGAAGCAAGGGGCTAGCCCAGATTCGACCAGTGAATCACTCAGAAGCAAGGGGCTAGCCCAGATTCGACCAGGGAATCGCTCAGAAGCGAGGGGCTAGCCCAGATTCGACCAGGGAATAACTCAGAAGCAAGGGGCTAGCCCAGATTCGACCAGAGAATCACTCAGAAGCAAGGGGCTAGCCCAGATTCGACCAGGGAATCACTCAGAAGCAAGGGGCTAGCCCAGATTCGACCAGGGTATCAGATTCAGATTCGACCAGGGAATCACTCAGAAGCAAGGGGCTAGCCCAGATTCGACCAGGGAATCACTCAGAAGCAAGGGGCTAGCCCAGATTCGACCAGGGAATCACTCAGAAGCAAGGGGCTAGTCCAGATTCGACCAGGGAATCACTCAGAAGCAAGGGGCTAGTCCAGATTCGACCAGGGAATCACTCAGAAGCAAGGGGCTAGCCCAGATTCGACCAGGGAATCACTCAGAAGCAAGGGGCTAGCCCAGATTCGACCAGGGAATCACTCAGAAGCAAGGGGCTAGCACAGATTCGACCAGGGAATCACTCAGAAGCAAGGGGCTAGCCCAGATTCGACCAGGGAATCACTCAGAAGCAAGGGGTTAGCCCAGATTCGACCAGGGAATCACTCAGAAGCAAGGGACTAGCCCAGATTCGACCAGGGAATCACTCAGAAGCAAGGGGCTAGCCCAGATTCGACCAGGGTATCACTCAGAAGCAAGGGGCTAGCCCAGATTCGACCAGGGAATCACTCAGAAGCAAGGGGCTAGCCCAGATTCGACCAGGGAATCACTCAGAAGCATGGGGCTAGCCCAGATGCGACCAGGGAATCACTCAGAAGCAAGGGGCTAGCCCAGATTCGACCAGGGAATCACTCAGAAGCAAGGGGCTAGCCCAGATTCGACCAGGGAATCACTCAGAAGCAAGGGGCTAGCCCAGATTCGACCAGGGAATCACTCAGAAGCAAGGGGCTAGCCCAGATTCGACCAGGGAATCACTCAGAAGCAAGGGGCTAGCCCAGATTCGACCAGGGAATCACTCAGAAGCAAGGGGCTAGCCCAGATTCGACCAGGGAATCACTCAGAAGCAAGGGGCTAGCCCAGATTCGACCAGGGAATCACTCAGAAGCAAGGGGCTAGCAAATATTCGACCGGGGAATCACTCAGAAGCAAGGGGCTAGTCCAGATTCGACCAGGGAATCACTCAGAAGCAAGGGGCTAGCCCAGATTCGACCAGTGAATCACTCAGAAGCAAGGGGCTAGCCCAGATTCGACCAGGGAATCGCTCAGAAGCGAGGGGCTAGCCCAGATTCGACCAGGGAATAACTCAGAAGCAAGGGGCTAGCCCAGATTCGACCAGAGAATCACTCAGAAGCAAGGGGCTAGCCCAGATTCGACCAGGGAATCACTCAGAAGCAAGGGGCTAGCCCAGATTCGACCAGGGAATCACTCAGAAGCAAGGGGCTAGCCCAGATTCGACCAGGGTATCAGATTCAGATTCGACCAGGGAATCACTCAGAAGCAAGGGGCTAGCCCAGATTCGACCAGGGAATCACTCAGAAGCAAGGGGCTAGCCCAGATTCGACCAGGGAATCACTCAGAAGCAAGGGGCTAGTCCAGATTCGACCAGGGAATCACTCAGAAGCAAGGGGCTAGTCCAGATTCGACCAGGGAATCACTCAGAAGCAAGGGGCTAGCCCAGATTCGACCAGGGAATCACTCAGAAGCAAGGGGCTAGCCCAGATTCGACCAGGGAATCACTCAGAAGCAAGGGGCTAGCACAGATTCGACCAGGGAATCACTCAGAAGCAAGGGGCTAGCCCAGATTCGACCAGGGAATCACTCAGAAGCAAGGGGTTAGCCCAGATTCGACCAGGGAATCACTCAGAAGCAAGGGGCTAGCAAATATTCGACCGGGGAATCACTCAGAAGCAAGGGGCTAGTCCAGATTCGAAGAGGGAATCACTCAGAAGCAAGGGGCTAGCCCAGATTCGACCAGTGAATCACTCAGAAGCAAGGGGCTAGCCCAGATTCGACCAGGGAATCGCTCAGAAGCGAGGGGCTAGCCCAGATTCGACCAGGGAATAACTCAGAAGCAAGGGGCTAGCCCAGATTCGACCAGAGAATCACTCAGAAGCAAGGGGCTAGCCCAGATTCGACCAGGGAATCACTCAGAAGCAAGGGGCTAGCCCAGATTCGACCAGGGAATCACTCAGAAGCAAGGGGCTAGCCCAGATTCGACCAGGGTATCAGATTCAGATTCGACCAGGGAATCACTCAGAAGCAAGGGGCTAGCCCAGATTCGACCAGGGAATCACTCAGAAGCAAGGGGCTAGCCCAGATTCGACCAGGGAATCACTCAGAAGCAAGGGGCTAGTCCAGATTCGACCAGGGAATCACTCAGAAGCAAGGGGCTAGTCCAGATTCGACCAGGGAATCACTCAGAAGCAAGGGGCTAGCCCAGATTCGACCAGGGAATCACTCAGAAGCAAGGGGCTAGCCCAGATTCGACCAGGGAATCACTCAGAAGCAAGGGGCTAGCACAGATTCGACCAGGGAATCACTCAGAAGCAAGGGGCTAGCCCAGATTCGACCAGGGAATCACTCAGAAGCAAGGGGTTAGCCCAGATTCGACCAGGGAATCACTCAGAAGCAAGGGACTAGCCCAGATTCGACCAGGGAATCACTCAGAAGCAAGGGGCTAGCCCAGATTCGACCAGGGTATCACTCAGAAGCAAGGGGCTAGCCCAGATTCGACCAGGGAATCACTCAGAAGCAAGGGGCTAGCCCAGATGCGACCAGGGAATCACTCAGAAGCATGGGGCTAGCCCAGATGCGACCAGGGAATCACTCAGAAGCAAGGGGCTAGCCCAGATTCGACCAGGGAATCACTCAGAAGCAAGGGGCTAGCCCAGATTTGACCAGGGTATCAGATTCAGATTCGACCAGGGAATCACTCAGAAGCAAGGGGCTAGCCCGGATTCGACCAGGGAATCACTCAGAAGCAAGGGGCTAGCCCAGATTCGACCAGGGAATCACTCAGAAGCAAGGGGCTAGTCCAGATTCGACCAGGGAATCACTCAGAAGCAAGGGGCTAGTCCAGATTCGACCAGGGAATCACTCAGAAGCAAGGGGCTAGCCCAGATTCGACCAGGGAATCACTCAGAAGCAAGGGGCTAGCCCAGATTCGACCAGGGAATCACTCAGAAGCAAGGGGCTAGCACAGATTCGACCAGGGAATCACTCAGAAGCAAGGGGCTAGCCCAGATTCGACCAGGGAATCACTCAGAAGCAAGGGGTTAGCCCAGATTCGACCAGGGAATCACTCAGAAGCATGGGACTAGCCCAGATTCGACCAGGGAATCACTCAGAAGCAAGGGGCTAGCCCAGATTCGACCAGGGTATCACTCAGAAGCAAGGGGCTAGCCCAGATTCGACCAGGGAATCACTCAGAAGCAAGGGGCTAGCCCAGATTCGACCAGGGAATCACTCAGAAGCATGGGGCTAGCCCAGATGCGACCAGGGAATCACTCAGAAGCAAGGGGCTAGCCCAGATTCGACCAGGGAATCACTCAGAAGCAAGGGGCTAGCCCAGATTCGACCAGGGAATCACTCAGAAGCAAGGGGCTAGCCCAGATTCGACCAGGGAATCACTCAGAAGCAAGGGGCTAGCCCAGATTCGACCAGGGAATCACTCAGAAGCAAAGGGCTAGCCCAGATTCGACCAGGGAATCACTCAGAAGCAAGGGGCTAGCCCAGATTCGACCAGGGAATCACTCAGAAGCAAGGGGCTAGCCCAGATTCGACCAGGGAATCACTCAGAAGCAAGGGGCGAGCCCAGATTCGACCAGGGAATCGCTCAGAAGCAAGGGGCTAGCCCAGATTCGACCAGGGAATCACTCAGAAGCAAGGGGCTAGCCCAGATTCGACCAGGGAATCACTCAGAAGCAAGGGGCTAGCCCAGATTCGACCAGGGAATCACTCAGAAGCAAGGGGCTAGCCCAGATTCGACCAGGGAATCACTCAGAAGCAAGGGGCTAGCCCAGATTCGACCAGGGAATCACTCAGAAGCAAGGGGCTAGCAAAGATTCGACCGGGGAATCACTCAGAAGCAAGGGGCTAGTCCAGATTCGACCAGGGAATCACTCAGAAGCAAGGGGCTAGCCCAGATTCGACCAGTGAATCACTCAGAAGCAAGGGGCTAGCCCAGATTCGACCAGGGAATCGCTCAGAAGCGAGGGGCTAGCCCAGATTCGACCAGGGAATAACTCAGAAGCAAGGGGCTAGCCCAGATTCGACCAGAGAATCACTCAGAAGCAAGGGGCTAGCCCAGATTCGACCAGGGAATCACTCAGAAGCAAGGGGCTAGCCCAGATTCGACCAGGGAATCACTCAGAAGCAAGGGGCTAGCCCAGATTCGACCAGGGAATCACTCAGAAGCAAGGGGCTAGCCCAGATTCGACCAGGGAATCACTCAGAAGCAAAGGGCTAGCCCAGATTCGACCAGGGAATCACTCAGAAGCAAGGGGCTAGCCCAGATTCGACCAGGGAATCACTCAGAAGCAAGGGGCTAGCCCAGATTCGACCAGGGAATCACTCAGAAGCAAGGGGCGAGCCCAGATTCGACCAGGGAATCGCTCAGAAGCAAGGGGCTAGCCCAGATTCGACCAGGGAATCACTCAGAAGCAAGGGGCTAGCCCAGATTCGACCAGGGAATCACTCAGAAGCAAGGGGCTAGCCCAGATTCGACCAGGGAATCACTCAGAAGCAAGGGGCTAGCCCAGATTCGACCAGGGAATCACTCAGAAGCAAGGGGCTAGCCCAGATTCGACCAGGGAATCACTCAGAAGCAAGGGGCTAGCACAGATTCGACCAGGGAATCACTCAGAAGCAAGGGGCTAGCCCAGATTCGACCAGGGAATCACTCAGAAGCAAGGGGTTAGCCCAGATTCGACCAGGGAATCACTCAGAAGCATGGGACTAGCCCAGATTCGACCAGGGAATCACTCAGAAGCAAGGGGCTAGCCCAGATTCGACCAGGGTATCACTCAGAAGCAAGGGGCTAGCCCAGATTCGACCAGGGAATCACTCAGAAGCAAGGGGCTAGCCCAGATTCGACCAGGGAATCACTCAGAAGCATGGGGCTAGCCCAGATGCGACCAGGGAATCACTCAGAAGCAAGGGGCTAGCCCAGATTCGACCAGGGAATCACTCAGAAGCAAGGGGCTAGCCCAGATTCGACCAGGGAATCACTCAGAAGCAAGGGGCTAGCCCAGATTCGACCAGGGAATCACTCAGAAGCAAGGGGCTAGCCCAGATTCGACCAGGGAATCACTCAGAAGCAAAGGGCTAGCCCAGATTCGACCAGGGAATCACTCAGAAGCAAGGGGCTAGCCCAGATTCGACCAGGGAATCACTCAGAAGCAAGGGGCTAGCCCAGATTCGACCAGGGAATCACTCAGAAGCAAGGGGCGAGCCCAGATTCGACCAGGGAATCGCTCAGAAGCAAGGGGCTAGCCCAGATTCGACCAGGGAATCACTCAGAAGCAAGGGGCTAGCCCAGATTCGACCAGGGAATCACTCAGAAGCAAGGGGCTAGCCCAGATTCGACCAGGGAATCACTCAGAAGCAAGGGGCTAGCCCAGATTCGACCAGGGAATCACTCAGAAGCAAGGGGCTAGCCCAGATTCGACCAGGGAATCACTCAGAAGCAAGGGGCTAGCAAAGATTCGACCGGGGAATCACTCAGAAGCAAGGGGCTAGTCCAGATTCGACCAGGGAATCACTCAGAAGCAAGGGGCTAGCCCAGATTCGACCAGTGAATCACTCAGAAGCAAGGGGCTAGCCCAGATTCGACCAGGGAATCGCTCAGAAGCGAGGGGCTAGCCCAGATTCGACCAGGGAATAACTCAGAAGCAAGGGGCTAGCCCAGATTCGACCAGAGAATCACTCAGAAGCAAGGGGCTAGCCCAGATTCGACCAGGGAATCACTCAGAAGCAAGGGGCTAGCCCAGATTCGACCAGGGAATCACTCAGAAGCAAGGGGCTAGCCCAGATTCGACCAGGGAATCACTCAGAAGCAAGGGGCTAGCCCAGATTCGACCAGGGAATCACTCAGAAGCAAAGGGCTAGCCCAGATTCGACCAGGGAATCACTCAGAAGCAAGGGGCTAGCCCAGATTCGACCAGGGAATCACTCAGAAGCAAGGGGCTAGCCCAGATTCGACCAGGGAATCACTCAGAAGCAAGGGGCGAGCCCAGATTCGACCAGGGAATCGCTCAGAAGCAAGGGGCTAGCCCAGATTCGACCAGGGAATCACTCAGAAGCAAGGGGCTAGCCCAGATTCGACCAGGGAATCACTCAGAAGCAAGGGGCTAGCCCAGATTCGACCAGGGAATCACTCAGAAGCAAGGGGCTAGCCCAGATTCGACCAGGGAATCACTCAGAAGCAAGGGGCTAGCCCAGATTCGACCAGGGAATCACTCAGAAGCAAGGGGCTAGCAAAGATTCGACCGGGGAATCACTCAGAAGCAAGGGGCTAGTCCAGATTCGACCAGGGAATCACTCAGAAGCAAGGGGCTAGCCCAGATTCGACCAGTGAATCACTCAGAAGCAAGGGGCTAGCCCAGATTCGACCAGGGAATCGCTCAGAAGCGAGGGGCTAGCCCAGATTCGACCAGGGAATAACTCAGAAGCAAGGGGCTAGCCCAGATTCGACCAGAGAATCACTCAGAAGCAAGGGGCTAGCCCAGATTCGACCAGGGAATCACTCAGAAGCAAGGGGCTAGCCCAGATTCGACCAGGGTATCAGATTCAGATTCGACCAGGGAATCACTCAGAAGCAAGGGGCTAGCCCAGATTCGACCAGGGAATCACTCAGAAGCAAGGGGCTAGCCCAGATTCGACCAGGGAATCACTCAGAAGCAAGGGGCTAGTCCAGATTCGACCAGGGAATCACTCAGAAGCAAGGGGCTAGTCCAGATTCGACCAGGGAATCACTCAGAAGCAAGGGGCTAGCCCAGATTCGACCAGGGAATCACTCAGAAGCAAGGGGCTAGCCCAGATTCGACCAGGGAATCACTCAGAAGCAAGGGGCTAGCACAGATTCGACCAGGGAATCACTCAGAAGCAAGGGGCTAGCCCAGATTCGACCAGGGAATCACTCAGAAGCAAGGGGTTAGCCCAGATTCGACCAGGGAATCACTCAGAAGCAAGGGACTAGCCCAGATTCGACCAGGGAATCACTCAGAAGCAAGGGGCTAGCCCAGATTCGACCAGGGTATCACTCAGAAGCAAGGGGCTAGCCCAGATTCGACCAGGGAATCACTCAGAAGCAAGGGGCTAGCCCAGATTCGACCAGGGAATCACTCAGAAGCATGGGGCTAGCCCAGATGCGACCAGGGAATCACTCAGAAGCAAGGGGCTAGCCCAGATTCGACCAGGGAATCACTCAGAAGCAAGGGGCTAGCCCAGATTCGACCAGGGAATCACTCAGAAGCAAGGGGCTAGCCCAGATTCGACCAGGGAATCACTCAGAAGCAAGGGGCTAGCCCAGATTCGACCAGGGAATCACTCAGAAGCAAGGGGCTAGCCCAGATTCGACCAGGGAATCACTCAGAAGCAAGGGGCTAGCCCAGATTCGACCAGGGAATCACTCAGAAGCAAGGGGCTAGCAAAGATTCGACCGGGGAATCACTCAGAAGCAAGGGGCTAGTCCAGATTCGACCAGGGAATCACTCAGAAGCAAGGGACTAGCCCAGATTCGACCAGTGAATCACTCAGAAGCAAGGGGCTAGCCCAGATTCGACCAGGGAATCGCTCAGAAGCGAGGGGCTAGCCCAGATTCGACCAGGGAATAACTCAGAAGCAAGGGGCTAGCCCAGATTCGACCAGAGAATCACTCAGAAGCAAGGGGCTAGCCCAGATTCGACCAGGGAATCACTCAGAAGCAAGGGGCTAGCCCAGATTCGACCAGGGTATCAGATTCAGATTCGACCAGGGAATCACTCAGAAGCAAGGGGCTAGCCCAGATTCGACCAGGGAATCACTCAGAAGCAAGGGGCTATCCCAGATTCGACCAGGGAATCACTCAGAAGCAAGGGGCTAGTCCAGATTCGACCAGGGAATCACTCAGAAGCAAGGGGCTAGTCCAGATTCGACCAGGGAATCACTCAGAAGCAAGGGGCTAGCCCAGATTCGACCAGGGAATCACTCAGAAGCAAGGGGCTAGCCCAGATTCGACCAGGGAATCACTCAGAAGCAAGGGGCTAGCACAGATTCGACCAGGGAATCACTCAGAAGCAAGGGGCTAGCCCAGATTCGACCAGGGAATCACTCAGAAGCAAGGGGTTAGCCCAGATTCGACCAGGGAATCACTCAGAAGCAAGGGACTAGCCCAGATTCGACCAGGGAATCACTCAGAAGCAAGGGGCTAGCCCAGATTCGACCAGGGTATCACTCAGAAGCAAGGGGCTAGCCCAGATTCGACCAGGGAATCACTCAGAAGCAAGGGGCTAGCCCAGATTCGACCAGGGAATCACTCAGAAGCATGGGGCTAGCCCAGATGCGACCAGGGAATCACTCAGAAGCAAGGGGCTAGCCCAGATTCGACCAGGGAATCACTCAGAAGCAAGGGGCTAGCCCAGATTCGACCAGGGAATCACTCAGAAGCAAGGGGCTAGCCCAGATTCGACCAGGGAATCACTCAGAAGCAAAGGGCTAGCCCAGATTCGACCAGGGAATCACTCAGAAGCAAGGGGCTAGCCCAGATTCGACCAGGGAATCACTCAGAAGCAAAGGGCTAGCCCAGATTCGACAAGTGAATCACTCAGAAGCAAGGGGCTAGCCCAGATTCGACCAGGGAATCACTCAGAAGCAAGGGGCTAGTCCAGATTCGACCAGGGAATCACTCAGAAGCAAGGGGCTAGTCCAGATTCGACCAGGGAATCACTCAGAAGCAAGGGGCTAGCCCAGATTCGACCAGGGAATCACTCAGAAGCAAGGGGCTAGCCCAGATTCGACCAGGGAATCACTCAGAAGCATGGGGCTAGCCCAGATTCGACCAGGGTATCAGATTCAGATTCGACCAGGGAATCACTCAGAAGCAAGGGGCTAGCCCAGATTCGACCAGGGAATCACTCAGAAGCAAGGGGCTAGCCCAGATTCGACCAGGGAATCACTCAGAAGCAAGGGGCTAGTCCAGATTCGACCAGGGAATCACTCAGAAGCAAGGGGCTAGTCCAGATTCGACCAGGGAATCACTCAGAAGCAAGGGGCTAGCCCAGATTCGACCAGGGAATCACTCAGAAGCAAGGGGCTAGCCCAGATTCGACCAGGGAATCACTCAGAAGCAAGGGGCTAGCACAGATTCGACCAGGGAATCACTCAGAAGCAAGGGGCTAGCCCAGATTCGACCAGGGAATCACTCAGAAGCAAGGGGTTAGCCCAGATTCGACCAGGGAATCACTCAGAAGCAAGGGACTAGCCCAGATTCGACCAGGGAATCACTCAGAAGCAAGGGGCTAGCCCAGATTCGACCAGGGTATCACTCAGAAGCAAGGGGCTAGCCCAGATTCGACCAGGGAATCACTCAGAAGCAAGGGGCTAGCCCAGATTCGACCAGGGAATCACTCAGAAGCATGGGGCTAGCCCAGATGCGACCAGGGAATCACTCAGAAGCAAGGGGCTAGCCCAGATTCGACCAGGGAATCACTCAGAAGCAAGGGGCTAGCCCAGATTCGACCAGGGAATCACTCAGAAGCAAGGGGCTAGCCCAGATTCGACCAGGGAATCACTCAGAAGCAAAGGGCTAGCCCAGATTCGACCAGGGAATCACTCAGAAGCAAGGGGCTAGCCCAGATTCGACCAGGGAATCACTCAGAAGCAAGGGGCTAGCCCAGATTCGACCAGGGAATCACTCAGAAGCAAGGGGCTAGCACAGATTCGACCAGGGAATCACTCAGAAGCAAGGGGCTAGCCCAGATTGGACCAGGGAATCACTCAGAAGCAAGGGGTTAGCCCAGATTCGACCAGGGAATCACTCAGAAGCAAGGGGCTAGCCCAGATTCGACCAGGGAATCACTCAGAAGCAAGGGGCTAGCCCAGATTCGACCAGGGTATCACTCAGAAGCAAGGGGCTAGCCCAGATTCGACCAGGGAATCACTCAGAAGCAAGGGGCTAGCCCAGATTCGACCAGGGAATCACTCAGAAGCATGGGGCTAGCCCAGATGCGACCAGGGAATCACTCAGAAGCAAGGGGCTAGCCCAGATTCGACCAGGGAATCACTCAGAAGCAAGGGGCTAGCCCAGATTCGACCAGGGAATCACTCAGAAGCAAGGGGCTAGCCCAGATTCGACCAGGGAATCACTCAGAAGCAAGGGGCGAGCCCAGATTCGACCAGGGAATCACTCAGAAGCAAGGGGCTAGCCCAGATTCGACCAGGGTATCACTCAGAAGCAAGGGGCTTACCCAGATTCGACCAGGGTATCACTCAGAAGCAAGGGGCTAGCCCAGATTCGACCAGGGAATAACTCAGAAGCAAGGGGCTAGCCCAGATTCGACCAGGGTATCATTCAGAAGTAAGGGGCTAGCCCAGATTCGACCAGGGAATCACTCAGAAGCAAGGGGCTAGCCCAGATTCGACCAGGGAATCACTCAGAAGCAAGGGGCTAGCCCAGATTCGACCAGGGAATCACTCAGAAGCAAGGGGTTAGCCCAGATTCGACCAGGGAATCACTCAGAAGCAAGGGGCTAGCCCAGATTCGACCAGGGAATCACTCAGAAGCAAGGGGCTAGCAAAGATTCGACCGGGGAATCACTCAGAAGCAAGGGGCTAGTCCAGATTCGACCAGGGAATCACTCAGAAGCAAGGGACTAGCCCAGATTCGACCAGTGAATCACTCAGAAGCAAGGGGCTAGCCCAGATTCGACCAGGGAATCGCTCAGAAGCGAGGGGCTAGCCCAGATTCGACCAGGGAATAACTCAGAAGCAAGGGGCTAGCCCAGATTCGACCAGAGAATCACTCAGAAGCAAGGGGCTAGCCCAGATTCGACCAGGGAATCACTCAGAAGCAAGGGGCTAGCCCAGATTCGACCAGGGTATCAGATTCAGATTCGACCAGGGAATCACTCAGAAGCAAGGGGCTAGCCCAGATTCGACCAGGGAATCACTCAGAAGCAAGGGGCTAGCCCAGATTCGACCAGGGAATCACTCAGAAGCAAGGGGCTAGCCCAGATTCGACCAGGGTATCTCTCAGAAGCAAGGGGCTAGCCCAGATTCGACCAGGGAATCACTCAGAAGCAAGGGGCTAGCCCAGATTCGACCAGGGAATCACTCAGAAGCATGGGGCTAGCCCAGATGCGACCAGGGAATCACTCAGAAGCAAGGGGCTAGCCCAGATTCGACCAGGGAATCACTCAGAAGCAAGGGGCTAGCCCAGATTCGACCAGGGAATCACTCAGAAGCAAGGGGCTAGCCCAGATTCGACCAGGGAATCACTCAGAAGCAAAGGGCTAGCCCAGATTCGACCAGGGAATCACTCAGAAGCAAGGGGCTAGCCCAGATTCGACCAGGGAATCACTCAGAAGCAAGGGGCTAGCCCAGATTCGACCAGGGAATCACTCAGAAGCAAGGGGCTAGCACAGATTCGACCAGGGAATCACTCAGAAGCAAGGGGCTAGCCCAGATTCGACCAGGGAATCACTCAGAAGCAAGGGGTTAGCCCAGATTCGACCAGGGAATCACTCAGAAGCAAGGGGCTAGCCCAGATTCGACCAGGGAATCACTCAGAAGCAAGGGGCTAGCCCAGATTCGACCAGGGTATCACTCAGAAGCAAGGGGCTAGCCCAGATTCGACCAGGGAATCACTCAGAAGCAAGGGGCTAGCCCAGATTCGACCAGGGAATCACTCAGAAGCATGGGGCTAGCCCAGATTCGACCAGGGTATCAGATTCAGATTCGACCAGGGAATCACTCAGAAGCAAGGGGCTAGCCCAGATTCGACCAGGGAATCACTCAGAAGCAAGGAGCTAGCCCAGATTCGACCAGGGAATCACTCAGAAGCAAGGGGCTAGTCCAGATTCGACCAGGGAATCACTCAGAAGCAAGGGGCTAGTCCAGATTCGACCAGGGAATCACTCAGAAGCAAGGGGCTAGCCCAGATTCGACCAGGGAATCACTCAGAAGCAAGGGGCTAGCCCAGATTCGACCAGGGAATCACTCAGAAGCAAGGGGCTAGCACAGATTCGACCAGGGAATCACTCAGAAGCAAGGGGCTAGCCCAGATTCGACCAGGGAATCACTCAGAAGCAAGGGGTTAGCCCAGATTCGACCAGGGAATCACTCAGAAGCAAGGGACTAGCCCAGATTCGACCAGGGAATCACTCAGAAGCAAGGGGCTAGCCCAGATTCGACCAGGGTATCACTCAGAAGCAAGGGGCTAGCCCAGATTCGACCAGGGAATCACTCAGAAGCAAGGGGCTAGCCCAGATTCGACCAGGGAATCACTCAGAAGCATGGGGCTAGCCCAGATGCGACCAGGGAATCACTCAGAAGCAAGGGGCTAGCCCAGATTCGACCAGGGAATCACTCAGAAGCAAGGGGCTAGCCCAGATTCGACCAGGGAATCACTCAGAAGCAAGGGGCTAGCCCAGATTCGACCAGGGAATCACTCAGAAGCAAAGGGCTAGCCCAGATTCGACCAGGGAATCACTCAGAAGCAAGGGGCTAGCCCAGATTCGACCAGGGAATCACTCAGAAGCAAGGGGCTAGCCCAGATTCGACCAGGGAATCACTCAGAAGCAAGGGGCTAGCACAGATTCGACCAGGGAATCACTCAGAAGCAAGGGGCTAGCCCAGATTCGACCAGGGAATCACTCAGAAGCAAGGGGTTAGCCCAGATTCGACCAGGGAATCACTCAGAAGCAAGGGGCTAGCCCAGATTCGACCAGGGAATCACTCAGAAGCAAGGGGCTAGCCCAGATTCGACCAGGGTATCACTCAGAAGCAAGGGGCTAGCCCAGATTCGACCAGGGAATCACTCAGAAGCAAGGGGCTAGCCCAGATTCGACCAGGGAATCACTCAGAAGCATGGGGCTAGCCCAGATGCGACCAGGGAATCACTCAGAAGCAAGGGGCTAGCCCAGATTCGACCAGGGAATCACTCAGAAGCAAGGGGCTAGCCCAGATTCGACCAGGGAATCACTCAGAAGCAAGGGGCTAGCCCAGATTCGACCAGGGAATCACTCAGAAGCAAGGGGCGAGCCCAGATTCGACCAGGGAATCACTCAGAAGCAAGGGGCTAGCCCAGATTCGACCAGGGTATCACTCAGAAGCAAGGGGCTTACCCAGATTCGACCAGGGTATCACTCAGAAGCAAGGGGCTAGCCCAGATTCGACCAGGGAATAACTCAGAAGCAAGGGGCTAGCCCAGATTCGACCAGGGTATCATTCAGAAGTAAGGGGCTAGCCCAGATTCGACCAGGGAATCACTCAGAAGCAAGGGGCTAGCCCAGATTCGACCAGGGAATCACTCAGAAGCAAGGGGCTAGCCCAGATTCGACCAGGGAATCACTCAGAAGCATGGGGCTAGCCCAGATGCGACCAGGGAATCACTCAGAAGCAAGGGGCTAGCCCAGATTCGACCAGGGAATCACTCAGAAGCAAGGGGCTAGCCCAGATTCGACCAGGGAATCACTCAGAAGCAAGGGGCTAGCCCAGATTCGACCAGGGAATCACTCAGAAGCAAAGGGCTAGCCCAGATTCGACCAGGGAATCACTCAGAAGCAAGGGGCTAGCCCAGATTCGACCAGGGAATCACTCAGAAGCAAGGGGCTAGCCCAGATTCGACCAGGGAATCACTCAGAAGCAAGGGGCTAGCACAGATTCGACCAGGGAATCACTCAGAAGCAAGGGGCTAGCCCAGATTCGACCAGGGAATCACTCAGAAGCAAGGGGTTAGCCCAGATTCGACCAGGGAATCACTCAGAAGCAAGGGGCTAGCCCAGATTCGACCAGGGAATCACTCAGAAGCAAGGGGCTAGCCCAGATTCGACCAGGGTATCACTCAGAAGCAAGGGGCTAGCCCAGATTCGACCAGGGAATCACTCAGAAGCAAGGGGCTAGCCCAGATTCGACCAGGGAATCACTCAGAAGCATGGGGCTAGCCCAGATGCGACCAGGGAATCACTCAGAAGCAAGGGGCTAGCCCAGATTCGACCAGGGAATCACTCAGAAGCAAGGGGCTAGCCCAGATTCGACCAGGGAATCACTCAGAAGCAAGGGGCTAGCCCAGATTCGACCAGGGAATCACTCAGAAGCAAGGGGCGAGCCCAGATTCGACCAGGGAATCACTCAGAAGCAAGGGGCTAGCCCAGATTCGACCAGGGTATCACTCAGAAGCAAGGGGCTTACCCAGATTCGACCAGGGTATCACTCAGAAGCAAGGGGCTAGCCCAGATTCGACCAGGGAATAACTCAGAAGCAAGGGGCTAGCCCAGATTCGACCAGGGTATCATTCAGAAGTAAGGGGCTAGCCCAGATTCGACCAGGGAATCACTCAGAAGCAAGGGGCTAGCCCAGATTCGACCAGGGAATCACTCAGAAGCAAGGGGCTAGCCCAGATTCGACCAGGGAATCACTCAGAAGCAAGGGGTTAGCCCAGATTCGACCAGGGAATCACTCAGAAGCAAGGGGCTAGCCCAGATTCGACCAGGGAATCACTCAGAAGCAAGGGGCTAGCCCAGATTCGACCAGGGTATCACTCAGAAGCAAGGGGCTAGCCCAGATTCGACCAGGGAATCACTCAGAAGCAAGGGGCTAGCCCAGATTCGACCAGGGAATCACTCAGAAGCATGGGGCTAGCCCAGATGCGACCAGGGAATCACTCAGAAGCAAGGGGCTAGCCCAGATTCGACCAGGGAATCACTCAGAAGCAAGGGGCTAGCCCAGATTCGACCAGGGAATCACTCAGAAGCAAGGGGCTAGCCCAGATTCGACCAGGGAATCACTCAGAAGCAAAGGGCTAGCCCAGATTCGACCAGGGAATCACTCAGAAGCAAGGGGCGAGCCCAGATTCGACCAGGGAATCACTCAGAAGCAAGGGGCTAGCCCAGATTCGACCAGGGTATCACTCAGAAGCAAGGGGCTAACCCAGATTCGACCAGGGTATCACTCAGAAGCAAGGGGCTAGCCCAGATTCGACCAGGGAATAACTCAGAAGCAAGGGGCTAGCCCAGATTCGACCAGGGTTTATTCAGAAGTAAGGGGCTAGCCCAGATTCGACCAGGGAATCACTCAGAAGCAAGGGGCTAGCCCAGATTCGACCAGGGAATCACTCAGAAGCAAGGGGCTAGCCCAGATTCGACCAGGGAATCACTCAGAAGCAAGGGGCTAGCCCAGATTCGACCAGGGAATCACTCAGAAGCAAAGGGCTAGCCCAGATTCGACAAGTGAATCACTCAGAAGCAAGGGGCTAGCTCAGATTCGACCAGGGAATCACTCAGAAGCAAGGGGCTAGCCCAGATTCGACCAGGGAATCACTCAGAAGCAAGGCGCTAGCCCAGATTCGACCAGGGAATCACTCAGAAGCAAAGGGCTAGCCCAGATTCGACCAGGGAATCACTCAGAAGCAAGGGGCGAGCCCAGATTCGACCAGGGAATCACTCAGAAGCAAGGGGTTAGCCCAGATTCGACCAGGGAATCACTCAGAAGCAAGGGGCTAGCCCAGATTCGACCAGGGAATCACTCAGAAGCAAGGGGCTAGCCCAGATTCGACCAGGGAATCACTCAGAAGCAAGGGGCTAGCCCAGATTCGACCAGGGAATCACTCAGAAGCATGGGGCTAGCCCAGATGCGACCAGGGAATCACTCAGAAGCAAGGGGCTAGCCCAGATTCGACCAGGGTATCACTCAGAAGCAAGGGGCTTACCCAGATTCGACCAGGGTATCACTCAGAAGCAAGGGGCTAGCCCAGATTCGACCAGGGAATAACTCAGAAGCAAGGGGCTAGCCCAGATTCGACCAGGGTATCATTCAGAAGTAAGGGGCTAGCCCAGATTCGACCAGGGAATCACTCAGAAGCAAGGGGCTAGCCCAGATTCGACCAGGGAATCACTCAGAAGCAAGGGGCTAGCCCAGATTCGACCAGGGAATCACTCAGAAGCAAGGGGCTAGCCCAGATTCGACCAGGGAATCACTCAGAAGCATGGGGCTAGCCCAGATGCGACCAGGGAATCACTCAGAAGCAAGGGGCTAGCCCAGATTCGACCAGGGAATCACTCAGAAGCAAGGGGCTAGCCCAGATTCGACCAGGGAATCACTCAGAAGCAAGGGGCTAGCCCAGATTCGACCAGGGAATCACTCAGAAGCAAAGGGCTAGCCCAGATTCGACCAGGGAATCACTCAGAAGCAAGGGGCGAGCCCAGATTCGACCAGGGAATCACTCAGAAGCAAGGGGCTAGCCCAGATTCGACCAGGGTATCACTCAGAAGCAAGGGGCTAACCCAGATTCGACCAGGGTATCACTCAGAAGCAAGGGGCTAGCCCAGATTCGACCAGGGAATAACTCAGAAGCAAGGGGCTAGCCCAGATTCGACCAGGGTATCATTCAGAAGTAAGGGGCTAGCCCAGATTCGACCAGGGAATCACTCAGAAGCAAGGGGCTAGCCCAGATTCGACCAGGGAATCACTCAGAAGCAAGGGGCTAGCCCAGATTCGACCAGGGAATCACTCAGAAGCAAGGGGCTAGCCCAGATTCGACCAGGGAATCACTCAGAAGCAAAGGGCTAGCCCAGATTCGACAAGTGAATCACTCAGAAGCAAGGGGCTAGCTCAGATTCGACCAGGGAATCACTCAGAAGCAAGGGGCTAGCCCAGATTCGACCAGGGAATCACTCAGAAGCAAGGCGCTAGCCCAGATTCGACCAGGGAATCACTCAGAAGCAAAGGGCTAGCCCAGATTCGACCAGGGAATCACTCAGAAGCAAGGGGCGAGCCCAGATTCGACCAGGGAATCACTCAGAAGCAAGGGGTTAGCCCAGATTCGACCAGGGAATCACTCAGAAGCAAGGGGCTAGCCCAGATTCGACCAGGGAATCACTCAGAAGCAAAGGGCTAGCCCAGATTCGACCAGGGAATCACTCAGAAGCAAGGGGCGAGCCCAGATTCGACCAGGGAATCACTCAGAAGCAAGGGGCTAGCCCAGATTCGACCAGGGAATAACTCAGAAGCAAGGGGCTAGCCCAGATTCGACCAGGGTATCATTCAGAAGTAAGGGGCTGCCCAGATTCGACCAGGGAATCACTCAGATGCAAGGGGCTAGCCCAGATTCGACCAGGGAATCACTCAGAAGCAAGGGGCTAGCCCAGATTCGACCAGGGAATCACTCAGAAGCAAGGGGTTAGCCCAGATTCGACCAGGGAATCACTCAGAAGCAAGGGGCTAGCCCAGATTCGACCAGGGAATCACTCAGAAGCAAGGGGCTAGCCCAGATTCGACCAGGGAATCACTCAGAAGCAAGGGGCTAGCCCAGATTCGACCAGGGAATCACTCAGAAGCAAGGGGCTAGCCCAGATTCGACCAGGGAATCACTCAGAAGCAAAGGGCTAGCCCAGATTCGACCAGGGAATCACTCAGAAGCAAGGGGCGAGCCCAGATTCGACCAGGGAATCACTCAGAAGCAAGGGGCTAGCCCAGATTCGACCAGGGTATCACTCAGAAGCAAGGTGCTAACCCAGATTCGACCAGGGTATCACTCAGAAGCAAGGGGCTAGCCCAGATTCGACCAGGGAATAACTCAGAAGCAAGGGGCTAGCCCAGATTCGACCAGGGTATCATTCAGAAGTAAGGGGCTAGCCCAGATTCGACCAGGGAATCACTCAGAAGCAAGGGGCTAGCCCAGATTCGACCAGGGAATCACTCAGAAGCAAGGGGCTAGCCCAGATTCGACCAGGGAATCACTCAGAAGCAAGGGGCTAGCCCAGATTCGACCAGGGAATCACTCAGAAGCAAAGGGCTAGCCCAGATTCGACAAGTGAATCACTCAGAAGCAAGGGGCTAGCTCAGATTCGACCAGGGAATCACTCAGAAGCAAGGGGCTAGCCCAGATTCGACCAGGGAATCACTCAGAAGCAAGGCGCTAGCCCAGATTCGACCAGGGAATCACTCAGAAGCAAAGGGCTAGCCCAGATTCGACCAGGGAATCACTCAGAAGCAAGGGGCGAGCCCAGATTCGACCAGGGAATCACTCAGAAGCAAGGGGTTAGCCCAGATTCGACCAGGGAATCACTCAGAAGCAAGGGGCTAGCCCAGATTCGACCAGGGAATCACTCAGAAGCAAAGGGCTAGCCCAGATTCGACCAGGGAATCACTCAGAAGCAAGGGGCGAGCCCAGATTCGACCAGGGAATCACTCAGAAGCAAGGGGCTAGCCCAGATTCGACCAGGGAATAACTCAGAAGCAAGGGGCTAGCCCAGATTCGACCAGGGTATCATTCAGAAGTAAGGGGCTGCCCAGATTCGACCAGGGAATCACTCAGATGCAAGGGGCTAGCCCAGATTCGACCAGGGAATCACTCAGAAGCAAGGGGCTAGCCCAGATTCGACCAGGGAATCACTCAGAAGCAAGGGGTTAGCCCAGATTCGACCAGGGAATCACTCAGAAGCAAGGGGCTAGCCCAGATTCGACCAGGGAATCACTCAGAAGCAAGGGGCTAGCCCAGATTCGACCAGGGTATCACTCAGAAGCAAGGGGCTAGCCCAGATTCGACCAGGGAATCACTCAGAAGCAAGGGGCTAGCCCAGATTCGACCAGGGAATCACTCAGAAGCATGGGGCTAGCCCAGATGCGACCAGGGAATCACTCAGAAGCAAGGGGCTAGCCCAGATTCGACCAGGGTATCACTCAGAAGCAAGGGGCTTACCCAGATTCGACCAGGGTATCACTCAGAAGCAAGGGGCTAGCCCAGATTCGACCAGGGAATAACTCAGAAGCAAGGGGCTAGCCCAGATTCGACCAGGGTATCATTCAGAAGTAAGGGGCTAGCCCAGATTCGACCAGGGAATCACTCAGAAGCAAGGGGCTAGCCCAGATTCGACCAGGGAATCACTCAGAAGCAAGGGGCTAGCCCAGATTCGACCAGGGAATCACTCAGAAGCAAGGGGTTAGCCCAGATTCGACCAGGGAATCACTCAGAAGCAAGGGGCTAGCCCAGATTCGACCAGGGAATCACTCAGAAGCAAGGGGCTAGCCCAGATTCGACCAGGGTATCACTCAGAAGCAAGGGGCTAGCCCAGATTCGACCAGGGAATCACTCAGAAGCAAGGGGCTAGCCCAGATTCGACCAGGGTATCACTCAGAAGCAAGGGGCTAACCCAGATTCGACCAGGGTATCACTCAGAAGCAAGGGGCTAGCCCAGATTCGACCAGGGAATAACTCAGAAGCAAGGGGCTAGCCCAGATTCGACCAGGGTATCATTCAGAAGTAAGGGGCTAGCCCAGATTCGACCAGGGAATCACTCAGAAGCAAGGGGCTAGCCCAGATTCGACCAGGGAATCACTCAGAAGCAAGGGGCTAGCCCAGATTCGACCAGGGAATCACTCAGAAGCAAGGGGCTAGCCCAGATTCGACCAGGGAATCACTCAGAAGCAAAGGGCTAGCCCAGATTCGACAAGTGAATCACTCAGAAGCAAGGGGCTAGCTCAGATTCGACCAGGGAATCACTCAGAAGCAAGGGGCTAGCCCAGATTCGACCAGGGAATCACTCAGAAGCAAGGCGCTAGCCCAGATTCGACCAGGGAATCACTCAGAAGCAAAGGGCTAGCCCAGATTCGACCAGGGAATCACTCAGAAGCAAGGGGCGAGCCCAGATTCGACCAGGGAATCACTCAGAAGCAAGGGGTTAGCCCAGATTCGACCAGGGAATCACTCAGAAGCAAGGGGCTAGCCCAGATTCGACCAGGGAATCACTCAGAAGCAAAGGGCTAGCCCAGATTCGACCAGGGAATCACTCAGAAGCAAGGGGCGAGCCCAGATTCGACCAGGGAATCACTCAGAAGCAAGGGGCTAGCCCAGATTCGACCAGGGAATAACTCAGAAGCAAGGGGCTAGCCCAGATTCGACCAGGGTATCATTCAGAAGTAAGGGGCTGCCCAGATTCGACCAGGGAATCACTCAGATGCAAGGGGCTAGCCCAGATTCGACCAGGGAATCACTCAGAAGCAAGGGGCTAGCCCAGATTCGACCAGGGAATCACTCAGAAGCAAGGGGTTAGCCCAGATTCGACCAGGGAATCACTCAGAAGCAAGGGGCTAGCCCAGATTCGACCAGGGAATCACTCAGAAGCAAGGGGCTAGCCCAGATTCGACCAGGGTATCACTCAGAAGCAAGGGGCTAGCCCAGATTCGACCAGGGAATCACTCAGAAGCAAGGGGCTAGCCCAGATTCGACCAGGGAATCACTCAGAAGCATGGGGCTAGCCCAGATGCGACCAGGGAATCACTCAGAAGCAAGGGGCTAGCCCAGATTCGACCAGGGTATCACTCAGAAGCAAGGGGCTTACCCAGATTCGACCAGGGTATCACTCAGAAGCAAGGGGCTAGCCCAGATTCGACCAGGGAATAACTCAGAAGCAAGGGGCTAGCCCAGATTCGACCAGGGTATCATTCAGAAGTAAGGGGCTAGCCCAGATTCGACCAGGGAATCACTCAGAAGCAAGGGGCTAGCCCAGATTCGACCAGGGAATCACTCAGAAGCAAGGGGCTAGCCCAGATTCGACCAGGGAATCACTCAGAAGCAAGGGGCTAGCCCAGATTCGACCAGGGAATCACTCAGAAGCAAAGGGCTAGCCCAGATTCGACAAGTGAATCACTCAGAAGCAAGGGGCTAGCTCAGATTCGACCAGGGAATCACTCAGAAGCAAGGGGCTAGCCCAGATTCGACCAGGGAATCACTCAGAAGCAAGGCGCTAGCCCAGATTCGACCAGGGAATCACTCAGAAGCAAAGGGCTAGCCCAGATTCGACCAGGGAATCACTCAGAAGCAAGGGGCGAGCCCAGATTCGACCAGGGAATCACTCAGAAGCAAGGGGTTAGCCCAGATTCGACCAGGGAATCACTCAGAAGCAAGGGGCTAGCCCAGATTCGACCAGGGAATCACTCAGAAGCAAAGGGCTAGCCCAGATTCGACCAGGGAATCACTCAGAAGCAAGGGGCGAGCCCAGATTCGACCAGGGAATCACTCAGAAGCAAGGGGCTAGCCCAGATTCGACCAGGGAATAACTCAGAAGCAAGGGGCTAGCCCAGATTCGACCAGGGTATCATTCAGAAGTAAGGGGCTGCCCAGATTCGACCAGGGAATCACTCAGATGCAAGGGGCTAGCCCAGATTCGACCAGGGAATCACTCAGAAGCAAGGGGCTAGCCCAGATTCGACCAGGGAATCACTCAGAAGCAAGGGGTTAGCCCAGATTCGACCAGGGAATCACTCAGAAGCAAGGGGCTAGCCCAGATTCGACCAGGGAATCACTCAGAAGCAAGGGGCTAGCCCAGATTCGACCAGGGTATCACTCAGAAGCAAGGGGCTAGCCCAGATTCGACCAGGGAATCACTCAGAAGCAAGGGGCTAGCCCAGATTCGACCAGGGAATCACTCAGAAGCATGGGGCTAGCCCAGATGCGACCAGGGAATCACTCAGAAGCAAGGGGCTAGCCCAGATTCGACCAGGGTATCACTCAGAAGCAAGGGGCTTACCCAGATTCGACCAGGGTATCACTCAGAAGCAAGGGGCTAGCCCAGATTCGACCAGGGAATAACTCAGAAGCAAGGGGCTAGCCCAGATTCGACCAGGGTATCATTCAGAAGTAAGGGGCTAGCCCAGATTCGACCAGGGAATCACTCAGAAGCAAGGGGCTAGCCCAGATTCGACCAGGGAATCACTCAGAAGCAAGGGGCTAGCCCAGATTCGACCAGGGAATCACTCAGAAGCAAGGGGTTAGCCCAGATTCGACCAGGGAATCACTCAGAAGCAAGGGGCTAGCCCAGATTCGACCAGGGAATCACTCAGAAGCAAGGGGCTAGCCCAGATTCGACCAGGGTATCACTCAGAAGCAAGGGGCTAGCCCAGATTCGACCAGGGAATCACTCAGAAGCAAGGGGCTAGCCCAGATTCGACCAGGGTATCACTCAGAAGCAAGGGGCTAACCCAGATTCGACCAGGGTATCACTCAGAAGCAAGGGGCTAGCCCAGATTCGACCAGGGAATAACTCAGAAGCAAGGGGCTAGCCCAGATTCGACCAGGGTATCATTCAGAAGTAAGGGGCTAGCCCAGATTCGACCAGGGAATCACTCAGAAGCAAGGGGCTAGCCCAGATTCGACCAGGGAATCACTCAGAAGCAAGGGGCTAGCCCAGATTCGACCAGGGAATCACTCAGAAGCAAGGGGCTAGCCCAGATTCGACCAGGGAATCACTCAGAAGCAAAGGGCTAGCCCAGATTCGACAAGTGAATCACTCAGAAGCAAGGGGCTAGCTCAGATTCGACCAGGGAATCACTCAGAAGCAAGGGGCTAGCCCAGATTCGACCAGGGAATCACTCAGAAGCAAGGCGCTAGCCCAGATTCGACCAGGGAATCACTCAGAAGCAAAGGGCTAGCCCAGATTCGACCAGGGAATCACTCAGAAGCAAGGGGCGAGCCCAGATTCGACCAGGGAATCACTCAGAAGCAAGGGGTTAGCCCAGATTCGACCAGGGAATCACTCAGAAGCAAGGGGCTAGCCCAGATTCGACCAGGGAATCACTCAGAAGCAAAGGGCTAGCCCAGATTCGACCAGGGAATCACTCAGAAGCAAGGGGCGAGCCCAGATTCGACCAGGGAATCACTCAGAAGCAAGGGGCTAGCCCAGATTCGACCAGGGAATAACTCAGAAGCAAGGGGCTAGCCCAGATTCGACCAGGGTATCATTCAGAAGTAAGGGGCTGCCCAGATTCGACCAGGGAATCACTCAGATGCAAGGGGCTAGCCCAGATTCGACCAGGGAATCACTCAGAAGCAAGGGGCTAGCCCAGATTCGACCAGGGAATCACTCAGAAGCAAGGGGTTAGCCCAGATTCGACCAGGGAATCACTCAGAAGCAAGGGGCTAGCCCAGATTCGACCAGGGAATCACTCAGAAGCAAGGGGCTAGCCCAGATTCGACCAGGGTATCACTCAGAAGCAAGGGGCTAGCCCAGATTCGACCAGGGAATCACTCAGAAGCAAGGGGCTAGCCCAGATTCGACCAGGGAATCACTCAGAAGCATGGGGCTAGCCCAGATGCGACCAGGGAATCACTCAGAAGCAAGGGGCTAGCCCAGATTCGACCAGGGTATCACTCAGAAGCAAGGGGCTTACCCAGATTCGACCAGGGTATCACTCAGAAGCAAGGGGCTAGCCCAGATTCGACCAGGGAATAACTCAGAAGCAAGGGGCTAGCCCAGATTCGACCAGGGTATCATTCAGAAGTAAGGGGCTAGCCCAGATTCGACCAGGGAATCACTCAGAAGCAAGGGGCTAGCCCAGATTCGACCAGGGAATCACTCAGAAGCAAGGGGCTAGCCCAGATTCGACCAGGGAATCACTCAGAAGCAAGGGGTTAGCCCAGATTCGACCAGGGAATCACTCAGAAGCAAGGGGCTAGCCCAGATTCGACCAGGGAATCACTCAGAAGCAAGGGGCTAGCCCAGATTCGACCAGGGTATCACTCAGAAGCAAGGGGCTAGCCCAGATTCGACCAGGGAATCACTCAGAAGCAAGGGGCTAGCCCAGATTCGACCAGGGAATCACTCAGAAGCATGGGGCTAGCCCAGATTCGACCAGGGAATAACTCAGAAGCAAGGGGCTAGCCCAGATTCGACCAGGGTATCATTCAGAAGTAAGGGGCTGCCCAGATTCGACCAGGGAATCACTCAGATGCAAGGGGCTAGCCCAGATTCGACCAGGGAATCACTCAGAAGCAAGGGGCTAGCCCAGATTCGACCAGGGAATCACTCAGAAGCAAGGGGTTAGCCCAGATTCGACCAGGGAATCACTCAGAAGCAAGGGGCTAGCCCAGATTCGACCAGGGAATCACTCAGAAGCAAGGGGCTAGCCCAGATTCGACCAGGGTATCACTCAGAAGCAAGGGGCTAGCCCAGATTCGACCAGGGAATCACTCAGAAGCAAGGGGCTAGCCCAGATTCGACCAGGGAATCACTCAGAAGCATGGGGCTAGCCCAGATGCGACCAGGGAATCACTCAGAAGCAAGGGGCTAGCCCAGATTCGACCAGGGTATCACTCAGAAGCAAGGGGCTTACCCAGATTCGACCAGGGTATCACTCAGAAGCAAGGGGCTAGCCCAGATTCGACCAGGGAATAACTCAGAAGCAAGGGGCTAGCCCAGATTCGACCAGGGTATCATTCAGAAGTAAGGGGCTAGCCCAGATTCGACCAGGGAATCACTCAGAAGCAAGGGGCTAGCCCAGATTCGACCAGGGAATCACTCAGAAGCAAGGGGCTAGCCCAGATTCGATCAGGGAATCACTCAGAAGCAAGGGGTTAGCCCAGATTCGACCAGGGAATCACTCAGAAGCAAGGGGCTAGCCCAGATTCGACCAGGGAATCACTCAGAAGCAAGGGGCTAGCCCAGATTCGACCAGGGTATCACTCAGAAGCAAGGGGCTAGCCCAGATTCGACCAGGGAATCACTCAGAAGCAAGGGGCTAGCCCAGATTCGACCAGGGAATCACTCAGAAGCATGGGGCTAGCCCAGATTCGACCAGGGAATCACTCAGAAGCAAGGGGCTAGCCCAGATTCGACCAGGGAATCACTCAGAAGCAAGGGGCTAGCCCAGATTCGACCAGGGAATCACTCAGAAGCAAGGGGCTAGCCATGATTCGACCAGGGAATCACTCAGAAGCAAAGGTCTAGCCCAGATTCGACCAGGGAATCACTCAGAAGCAAGGGGCGAGCCCAGATTCGACCAGGGAATCACTCAGAAGCAAGGGGCTAGCCCAGATTCGACCAGGGTATCACTCAGAAGCAAGGGGCTAACCAGATTCGACCAGGGTATCACTCAGAAGCAAGGGGCTAGCCCAGATTCGACCAGGGAATAACTCAGAAGCAAGGGGCTAGCCCAGATTCGACCAGGGTATCATTCAGAAGTAAGGGGCTAGCCCAGATTCGACCAGGGAATCACTCAGAAGCAAGGGGCTAGCCCAGATTCGACCAGGGAATCACTCAGAAGCAAGGGGCTAGCCCAGATTCGACCAGGGAATCACTCAGAAGCAAGGGGCTAGCCCAGATTCGACCAGGGAATCACTCAGAAGCAAAGGGCTAGCCCAGATTCGACAAGTGAATCACTCAGAAGCAAGGGGCTAGCCCAGATTCGACCAGGGAATCACTCAGAAGCAAGGGGCTAGCCCAGATTCGACCAGGGAATCACTCAGAAGCAAGGGGCTAGCCCAGATTCGACCAGGGAATCACTCAGAAGCAAAGGGCTAGCCCAGATTCGACCAGGGAATCACTCAGAAGCAAGGGGCGAGCCCAGATTCGACCAGGGAATCACTCAGAAGCAAGGGGCTAGCCCAGATTCGACCAGGGTATCACTCAGAAGCAAGGGGCTAACCCAGATTCGACCAGGGTATCACTCAGAAGCAAGGGGCTAGCCCAGATTCGACCAGGGAATAACTCAGAAGCAAGGGGCTAGCCCAGATTCGACCAGGGTATCATTCAGAAGTAAGGGGCTAGCCCAGATTCGACCAGGGAATCACTCAGAAGCAAGGGGCTAGCCCAGATTCGACCAGGGAATCACTCAGAAGCAAGGGGCTAGCCCAGATTCGACCAGGGAATCACTCAGAAGCAAGGGGTTAGCCCAGATTCGACCAGGGAATCACTCAGAAGCAAGGGGCTAGCCCAGATTCGACCAGGGAATCACTCAGAAGCAAGGGGCTAGCCCAGATTCGACCAGGGTATCACTCAGAAGCAAGGGGCTAGCCCAGATTCGACCAGGGAATCACTCAGAAGCAAGGGGCTAGCCCAGATTCGACCAGGGAATCACTCAGAAGCATGGGGCTAGCCCAGATGCGACCAGGGAATCACTCAGAAGCAAGGGGCTAGCCCAGATTCGACCAGGGAATCACTCGGAAGCAAGGGGCTAGCCCAGATTCGACCAGGGAATCACTCAGAAGCAAGGGGCTAGCCCAGATTCGACCAGGGAATCACTCAGAAGCAAACGGCTAGCCCAGATTCGACCAGGGAATCACTCAGAAGCAAGGGGCGAGCCCAGATTCGACCAGGGAATCACTCAGAAGCAAGGGGCTAGCCCAGATTCGACCAGGGTATCACTCAGAAGCAAGGGGCTAACCCAGATTCGACCAGGGTATCACTCAGAAGCAAGGGGCTAGCCCAGATTCGACCAGGGAATAACTCAGAAGCAAGGGGCTAGCCCAGATTCGACCAGGGTATCATTCAGAAGTAAGGGGCTAGCCCAGATTCGACCAGGGAATCACTCAGAAGCAAGGGGCTAGCCCAGATTCGACCAGGGAATCACTCAGAAGCAAGGGGCTAGCCCAGATTCGACCAGGGAATCACTCAGAAGCAAGGGGCTAGCCCAGATTCGACCAGGGAATCACTCAGAAGCAAAGGGCTAGCCCAGATTCGACAAGTGAATCACTCAGAAGCAAGGGGCTAGCCCAGATTCGACCAGTGAATCACTCAGAAGCAAGGGGCTAGCCCAGATTCGACCAGGGTATCACTCAGAAGCAAGGGGCTAGCCCAGATTCGACCAGGGAATAACTCAGAAGCAAGGGGCTAGCCCAGATTCGACCAGGGTATCATTCAGAAGCAAGGGGCTAGCCCAGATTCGACCAGGGAATCACTCAGAAGCAAGGGGCTAGCCCAGATTCGACCAGGGAATCACTCAGAAGCAAGGGGCTAGCCCAGATTCGACCAGGGAATCACTCAGAAGCAAGGGGCTAGCACAGATTCGACCAGGGAATCACTCAGAAGCAAGGGGCTAGCCCAGATTCGACCAGGGAATCACTCAGAAGCAAGGGGCTAGCCCAGATTCGACCAGGGAATCACTCAGAAGCAAAGGGCTAGCCCAGATTCGACAAGTGAATCACTCAGAAGCAAGGGGCTAGCCCAGATTCGACCAGTGAATCACTCAGAAGCAAGGGGCTAGCCCAGATTCGACCAGGGTATCACTCAGAAGCAAGGGGCTAGCCCAGATTCGACCAGGGAATCACTCAGAAGCAAAGGGCTAGCCCAGATTCGACCAGGGAATCACTCAGAAGCAAGGGGCGAGCCCAGATTCGACCAGGGAATCACTCAGAAGCAAGGGGCTAGCCCAGATTCGACCAGGGTATCACTCAGAAGCAAGGGGCTAACCCAGATTCGACCAGGGTATCACTCAGAAGCAAGGGGCTAGCCCAGATTCGACCAGGGAATAACTCAGAAGCAAGGGGCTAGCCCAGATTCGACCAGGGTATCATTCAGAAGTAAGGGGCTAGCCCAGATTCGACCAGGGAATCACTCAGAAGCAAGGGGCTAGCCCAGATTCGACCAGGGAATCACTCAGAAGCAAGGGGCTAGCCCAGATTCGACCAGGGAATCACTCAGAAGCAAGGGGTTAGCCCAGATTCGACCAGGGAATCACTCAGAAGCAAGGGGCTAGCCCAGATTCGACCAGGGAATCACTCAGAAGCAAGGGGCTAGCCCAGATTCGACCAGGGTATCACTCAGAAGCAAGGGGCTAGCCCAGATTCGACCAGGGAATCACTCAGAAGCAAGGGGCTAGCCCAGATTCGACCAGGGAATCACTCAGAAGCATGGGGCTAGCCCAGATGCGACCAGGGAATCACTCAGAAGCAAGGGGCTAGCCCAGATTCGACCAGGGAATCACTCAGAAGCAAGGGGCTAGCCCAGATTCGACCAGGGAATCACTCAGAAGCAAGGGGCTAGCCCAGATTCGACCAGGGAATCACTCAGAAGCAAACGGCTAGCCCAGATTCGACCAGGGAATCACTCAGAAGCAAGGGGCGAGCCCAGATTCGACCAGGGAATCACTCAGAAGCAAGGGGCTAGCCCAGATTCGACCAGGGTATCACTCAGAAGCAAGGGGCTAACCCAGATTCGACCAGGGTATCACTCAGAAGCAAGGGGCTAGCCCAGATTCGACCAGGGAATAACTCAGAAGCAAGGGGCTAGCCCAGATTCGACCAGGGTATCATTCAGAAGTAAGGGGCTAGCCCAGATTCGACCAGGGAATCACTCAGAAGCAAGGGGCTAGCCCAGATTCGACCAGGGAATCACTCAGAAGCAAGGGGCTAGCCCAGATTCGACCAGGGAATCACTCAGAAGCAAGGGGCTAGCCCAGATTCGACCAGGGAATCACTCAGAAGCAAAGGGCTAGCCCAGATTCGACAAGTGAATCACTCAGAAGCAAGGGGCTAGCCCAGATTCGACCAGTGAATCACTCAGAAGCAAGGGGCTAGCCCAGATTCGACCAGGGTATCACTCAGAAGCAAGGGGCTAGCCCAGATTCGACCAGGGAATAACTCAGAAGCAAGGGGCTAGCCCAGATTCGACCAGGGTATCATTCAGAAGCAAGGGGCTAGCCCAGATTCGACCAGGGAATCACTCAGAAGCAAGGGGCTAGCCCAGATTCGACCAGGGAATCACTCAGAAGCAAGGGGCTAGCCCAGATTCGACCAGGGAATCACTCAGAAGCAAGGGGCTAGCACAGATTCGACCAGGGAATCACTCAGAAGCAAGGGGCTAGCCCAGATTCGACCAGGGAATCACTCAGAAGCAAGGGGCTAGCCCAGATTCGACCAGGGAATCACTCAGAAGCAAAGGGCTAGCCCAGATTCGACAAGTGAATCACTCAGAAGCAAGGGGCTAGCCCAGATTCGACCAGTGAATCACTCAGAAGCAAGGGGCTAGCCCAGATTCGACCAGGGTATCACTCAGAAGCAAGGGGCTAGCCCAGATTCGACCAGGGAATAACTCAGAAGCAAGGGGCTAGCCCAGATTCGACCAGGGTATCATTCAGAAGCAAGGGGCTAGCCCAGATTCGACCAGGGAATCACTCAGAAGCAAGGGGCTAGCCCAGATTCGACCAGGGAATCACTCAGAAGCAAGGGGCTAGCCCAGATTCGACCAGGGAATCACTCAGAAGCAAGGGGCTAGCCCAGATTCGACCAGGGAATCACTCAGAAGCAAAGGGCTAGCACAGATTCGACAAGTGAATCACTCAGAAGCAAGGGGCTAGCCCAGATTCGACCAGTGAATCACTCAGAAGCAAGGGGCTAGCCCAGATTCGACCAGGGAATCACTCAGAAGCAAGGGGCTAGCCCAGATTCGACCAGGGAATCACTCAGAAGCAAGGGGCTAGCCCAGATTCGACCAGGGAATCACTCAGAAGCAAGGGGCTAGCCCAGATTCGACCAGGGAATAACTCAGAAGCAAGGGGCTAGCCCAGATTCGACCAGGGTATCATTCAGAAGCAAGGGGCTAGCCCAGATTCGACCAGGGAATCACTCAGAAGCAAGGGGCTAGCCCAGATTCGACCAGGGAATCACTCAGAAGCAAGGGGCTAGCCCAGATTCGACCAGGGAATCACTCAGAAGCAAGGGGCTAGCCCAGATTCGACCAGGGAATCACTCAGAAGCAAAGGGCTAGCACAGATTCGACAAGTGAATCACTCAGAAGCAAGGGGCTAGCCCAGATTCGACCAGTGAATCACTCAGAAGCAAGGGGCTAGCCCAGATTCGACCAGGGTATCATTCAGAAGTAAGGGGCTAGCCCAGATTCGACCAGGGAATCACTCAGAAGCAAGGGGCTAGCCCAGATTCGACCAGGGAATCACTCAGAAGCAAAGGGCTATCCCAGATTCGACAAGTGAATCACTCAGAAGCAAGGGGCTAGCCCAGATTCGACCAGTGAATCACTCAGAAGCAAGGGGCTAGCCCAGATTCGACCAGGGTATCACTCAGAAGCAAGGGGCTAGCCCAGATTCGACCAGGGAATAACTCAGAAGCAAGGGGCTAGCCCAGATTCGACCAGGGTATCATTCAGAAGCAAGGGGCTAGCCCAGATTCGACCAGGGAATCACTCAGAAGCAAGGGGCTAGCCCAGATTCGACCAGGGAATCACTCAGAAGCAAGGGGCTAGCCCAGATTCGACCAGGGAATCACTCAGAAGCAAGGGGCTAGCCCAGATTCGACCAGGGAATCACTCAGAAGCAAGGGGCTAGCCCAGATTCGACCAGGGAATCACTCAGAAGCAAGGGGCTAGCCCAGATTCGACCAGGGAATAACTCAGAAGCAAGGGGCTAGCCCAGATTCGACCAGGGTATCATTCAGAAGCAAGGGGCTAGCCCAGATTCGACCAGGGAATCACTCAGAAGCAAGGGGCTAGCCCAGATTCGACCAGGGAATCACTCAGAAGCAAGGGGCTAGCCCAGATTCGACCAGGGAATCACTCAGAAGCAAGGGGCTAGCCCAGATTCGACCAGGGAATCACTCAGAAGCAAAGGGCTAGCACAGATTCGACAAGTGAATCACTCAGAAGCAAGGGGCTAGCCCAGATTCGACCAGTGAATCACTCAGAAGCAAGGGGCTAGCCCAGATTCGACCAGGGTATCATTCAGAAGTAAGGGGCTAGCCCAGATTCGACCAGGGAATCACTCAGAAGCAAGGGGCTAGCCCAGATTCGACCAGGGAATCACTCAGAAGCAAGGGGCTAGCCCAGATTCGACCAGGGAATCACTCAGAAGCAAGGGGCTAGCCCAGATTCGACCAGGGAATCACTCAGAAGCAAAGGGCTAGCCCAGATTCGACAAGTGAATCACTCAGAAGCAAGGGGCTAGCCCAGATTCGACCAGTGAATCACTCAGAAGCAAGGGGCTAGCCCAGATTCGACCAGGGTATCACTCAGAAGCAAGGGGCTAGCCCAGATTCGACCAGGGAATAACTCAGAAGCAAGGGGCTAGCCCAGATTCGACCAGGGTATCATTCAGAAGCAAGGGGCTAGCCCAGATTCGACCAGGGAATCACTCAGAAGCAAGGGGCTAGCCCAGATTCGACCAGGGAATCACTCAGAAGCAAGGGGCTAGCCCAGATTCGACCAGGGAATCACTCAGAAGCAAGGGGCTAGCCCAGATTCGACCAGGGAATCACTCAGAAGCAAGGGGCTAGCCCAGATTCGACCAGGGAATCACTCAGAAGCAAGGGGCTAGCCCAGATTCGACCAGGGAATCACTCAGAAGCAAAGGGCTAGCCCAGATTCGACAAGTGAATCACTCAGAAGCAAGGGGCTAGCCCAGATTCGACCAGTGAATCACTCAGAAGCAAGGGGCTAGCCCAGATTCGACCAGGGAATAACTCAGAAGCAAGGGGCTAGCCCAGATTCGACCAGGGTATCATTCAGAAGCAAGGGGCTAGCCCAGATTCGACCAGGGAATCACTCAGAAGCAAGGGGCTAGCCCAGATTCGACCAGGGAATCACTCAGAAGCAAGGGGCTAGCCCAGATTCGACCAGGGAATCACTCAGAAGCAAGGGGCTAGCCAGATTCGACCAGGGAATCACTCAGAAGCAAAGGGCTAGCACAGATTCGACAAGTGAATCACTCAGAAGCAAGGGGCTAGCCCAGATTCGACCAGTGAATCACTCAGAAGCAAGGGGCTAGCCCAGATTCGACTTTCTGTCGTTCGGACTCATCATGCCGTTAGAAGGGATGTCGAAAAAGCGCGCCATCTGAGAATGAGCATATTTCATTCATGGATAATGACTCTACCGTAACCAGAGCTACCGTACCCTCTGCAATAGTCGAAATCTATAGTTGGATGGGAGAAGAGATGTCTCAAATTTGGGTTTCATTAGGTCTACTGCTGAGATAGTACCCATATATTTATGGAGTTGTTCATTTATTTGTGAGAGATCGAATAAGCGAGATAATGCCCTTATGATTGTTGAATGTCTTCAACTATTAATTGTTAGGGAGAGGTAGAAAGAGAATGAGAAGAATTGATTTGAATGAGAATTTGCGAAAGCTACACTAATCTCCGTAATCTCATTCCGATTGTCTTTAAAAATTTACGTTTCTGTTGCTAACTAACATGAGATAGCGTGAGAAAGAAGCAGAAATTGAATGTGTTGTCTTGATGTGAAGATTACCATGTCTTGATCAACTTGTCTTGTTGATGGACAACTATTTAAATCTCTTCTTGCTTTGATCAAGTAAGAGAGAATATGAAAATGGAAGATAGAAAGTGAAAACGAAGGAGAGATAGCAGAAAGGAAGTATGTAGTAGAGACGGTAGAGAAAGTATAGAGTAGAACGGGAAGGAAAATGTATAGAAGTTAGAGAAGATCGAGAGATGGTACAGATTATAGAGTAAGATAAGGGGATGACTTCTACTATGAGAGAGCATGTAGAGCAAGGGAGAATTAGAGAAAATATATAATTAAAATTACTGAAGACTAATAAGCTCTACGCAAGAGTCGCCATTCTGTAGTCGTTTACCGGTTGCATGGGTGCTGTGTTACTCTGTTACTCCATTGTCTATCGAATGATAAACGATATATATTGGAGTGCTTTTATCATTTGATCTATGAGAATATTTCTTGATTCTATCACTTTGATTGATTGAATATCGTGTACTCTTTAATTGCTCTTGTTAAATTTCATTCTGTTCCTCTTGCCCTTTTCATAACCATAGGCTGGGGCGAGGTGTGTGCAAAATAGAGAGAGTACAGAGAGAAAGAGGAAGGCAGAGAAGGTAGATATTGCAAAAAAGCTTGAGAGAGAGTAGTGGGGAGTAGTGAGGAGAAGTGGGGAAAAGTGGGGAGACTTGCAAGTCAACTTCATGTGGGGGCGATAGGTAAACTTCTAGTTTTGGACTACCAGAATATATCCACATAGTAATGACAATGAATACACACTTTATCATGTGATGATAAAAACAAGCAATTACAAATAAAGTATAAAAAGACACGGCAAGCACGTCAAGACAATTTGAGAGATCGATGACTTTGGAATCATAACTTAGAAAACTACGATTCAGTTGAAATAGTTCTAGAATAGTTATTTTATAACCGTCGCAATGACATTGACTAATTATTGTGCGTATAAAATGTACTGGCATAAGAAAATGACAAATGGTGCTAACGAACGGAAGTCACAATCGAGAGGCGAGCGAAATGTAGCAACACGCTCAATAGCAACAAATCATGCAAAATCGTAATTATAGAAATGAGAGAATATAGATTATCATCTAGAAACCAATCCGATGGAAACTACTTTCTTGCACCCCGATCGAAAATTCATTTGCTTTTTGTTTACTGGCATATTATACAATCGCGCAACAAATGATTTTAAAATATTGATATTACAATAAATATGAGAATTTGGTTCAAAATACAACACCAAGAAAATTAAATATTGATTACATACATAGAGAAAAAATCCCTAGTAACGTCTCTACGAAATTCTTCCCTTATTGGCCAAGGAATAGGGTCGAATCCCCTTGCCTATAAGAGAAAATTGTTCTTTTTTCTCAAAACATTTTTTAATGAAAAAAATACCGCCCATTAGAGAAGTGATTTGAACTTCTAGATGCCGAATCGCAAATCATAAGTTCTCGATCGACGGTTCTAAATCGTCGGGGTGCAAGAAAGTAGTTTCCATCGGATTGGTTTCTAGATGATAATCTATATTCTCTCATTTCTATAATTACGATTTTGCATGATTTGTTGCTAAATAATTAGTCAATGTCATTGCGACGGTTATAAAATAACTATTCTAGAACTATTTCAACTGAATCGTAGTTTTCTAAGTTATGATTCCAAAGTCATCGATCTCTCAAATTGTCTTGACGTGCTTGCCGTGTCTTTTTATACTTTATTTGTAATTGTTTGTTTTTATCATCACATGATAAAGTGTGTATTCATTGTCATTGTCGGTACTATGTGGATATATTCTGGTAGTCCAAAACTAGAAGTTTACCTATCGCCCCCACATGAAGTTGACTTGCAAGTCTCCCCACTTTTCCCCACTTCTCCTCACGGCGCTTGTTCCGCAAATGCGCACACTTGCCCCGCCCCCTTCAAGCCCCGCCCCTCTTTACAGGCAGAAGGCCTGGAAGGGGGGAGAGGCCCCAGCCGGCTCCTGCGCGGCGACTTCTCCAAGGATATGGAGAAGTCCGGGGTAGGGAAGGGACTTCATCGCAAAGGCCCTTCCCCAAACCAAAATTCTCTCGAATGAGAGAGGCGCAACTGATGAATCAGAGGCGAAGAATGAAGAGGTCGAGCGCTATTTATAGGGAACAGTACAAACTACAAGAATCGCATGTGCACCCTCTAACTGGAACACGCTCTCTCACTCACTCTCTCACTGTCTAGCTATCTCTCCTCTCTCATCTCCTCTGCGTGTCTGATCCGATCTGACTGTCTGTGCTCTAGTAACAGATACAGTAAAAATGAAAATGAACGTTACAAGTAGGCGATTGTATGGAATTGAAGGAAATTTCTCCATATTTGTCCTTATCTTTCAATTTTACATCTTCCTGTGTTCATTTTCATGTAAAATGACATTAGACTTTCACTCATAGATGGAGCGCCAACCCAATTAAGAAATAATAAACAGATTTGAAAGTCATTGAAAAATTCGGATGTTCTGTTAAAGTTGGCTTTTGATGGAGAGATAGGTGATTGGAAGACTACGATCGGAAGAGCAATAAAAAAGATATGAATAAATTTTGAAAATAACATAGACCAAAGTGTAATGGAGGGTACACTACATAGCCAAGAATTCACAGTGTAGGCCTTCTCATTACGCCCAACCACATCCACCAATCGACTTTCATCCACATCTGATAGAAAAACTTTCTCCAAGTGGCAGGCGTTCATACACTTTTACCGGAGACCCGTGATATACTCTAGACTCTTGAACTATGGTACATTGTAAACATACAGTCAGCATATAATATTACGACTAATTTAATTTATAGATATAACATTGCGTATCATTTACTTAGAAAACATTTATGATAATGAATTTCTATTTGAGACCAATAGGAGAATGAAAATTTATGTTGATGATCATCACCAGTTACCTCTCTCAATGACCTCTTCATTGCGCACACTATTTCTCTGTTCTTTAGCAACAAGAGATTGTAGAGCGTTGAAGAGGCCAATGAGACTCCCCCCCTTTTAAAAGAAGACCAATCGTTTTTGAAATATGCTGGAATCAGTTTTTTATGCAACAAAATCGAATTTATAAATTTTAAATGCATCGAATTTACAATGAATTAACGTTTCGTTCAATGCGTTTTCATAGGTTTTTATACATTTTTATGAAAACTGTCAACTGATGCAGATATGGATTACTGTAGTTATAGAGATATAGATTACTGTATTAATAGAGATATATATTACTGTATTAATAGAGATATGGATTACTGTAGTTATCGAGATATAGATTACTGTAGTAATAGAGATATGGATTACTGTAGTTACACTCAGAGAAAAAACCCTAAGGGTTGTAAACCCTAACCCAAATCCTAAGGAATTGTAGAGACAAAACCCTTACTATTAAGGGTTTGACCAGAGCGCCAACTAGGGTTTGAAACCCTTATTTGCAAGGCCCACGCCTCCCCTTTGTATGATATCTGAGTTCTGTCAGTGTAACAACATGTCCGTGTAGCGCAGTGGGTAGAGCGCTTGGGTAGTGTGCGCAGAGGTGCGCCTCCGCCTGTTCGATTCCTACTCTGATCAAAATCTTTTGCAACTTTAATTCTGCGTCTTTTCGAGGTCACTAAGGGTTTCAAACCCTAGCATGTAAGGGCTGAAACCCTTATGGGTAAGGGTATCAAAACCCTTACCCGTAAGGGTTATATACAGCGCAGCATGCCAACTAGGGTTTTAAACCCTTGCATTTAAGGGTTTTTTCTCTGAGTGTATAGAGATATAGATTACAGTAGTAATAGAGATATGGATTACTGTAGTTATAGAGATATGGATTACTGTAGTTATAGAGATATAGATTACTGTATTAATAGAGATATGGATTACTGTAGTTATAGAGATATAGATTACTGTAGTTATAGAGATATAGATTACTGTAGTAATAGAGATATGGATTACTGTAGTTATAGAGATTAGATTACTGTAGCAATAGAGATATGGATTACTGTAGTTATAGAGATATAGATTACTGTAGTTATGGAGATATGGATTACTGTAGTTATAGAGATATAGATTACTGTAGTTATTGCAGAGGGTTACGGTAGCTCTGCTTACGGTAGAGTCGTTTTCCATGAATGAAATATGTTCATTAACAATGTTTCGCTTTATCAGTGATTGCAAAGGAGTTACGTATTGTCTGTATTTGAAAATCGTATGGTCATATTCTCTCATTTTTACCATCAACGAGAGAGTGTGGCCAGAGCGGTAGCTTTGTGTTATGCGTATTAATTTTGCTTACCCTTTAAATACTCTCTCGTCGACAAAGAAAGCGTTATGTGCTTTTCAAAGAACTTTTTGTGTTAGTGATTTTCCCTTCCCTTCTCAAAAATAATTGATCTACATGATGCATCACCCCATATTTATACTATCCCGTGTACATTTTGCTTATTTGACGACACAATAGTTTTTGTAAAACCGATTTGTTGATATCGCCAGTGGATTCAGAGCAAGACGAGACACATGTATAGTAACACTTTCATCTACATTATCCCTTCCCATATACAGTAACCCTTACATCTACAGTAACCTTTCCCATTATCCCATCCAACATCCATATCCCTGTTTTCAATTCTTTAAATCAAGCATGAAACGGGTAGCGGTTATGGTAACGAGCTGACTTGCAGAGGGTTACGGTAGCTCTGCTTACGGTAGAGTCGCAAAGGAGTTACGTATTGACTGTATTTGAAAATCGTATGGCCATATTCTCTCATTTTTACCATCAACGAGAGAGTGTGGCCAGAGCGGAAGCTTTATGTTTTGCGTATTAATTTTGATTGCCCTGGAAACACTCTCTCGTCGACAAAGAAAGCGAGAGTGTGTGCACGGAGAGTTTAAAATTACCTCGGTGTGTTACATTAATTTGGGTGTGCTCGACATATATTATTGATTGTTGTAAAGAAATGATAGATTAGAATAGTTGCCATGAAATTTATTGTTATGTCATTCGTAGTTTTAGGGATAAGGTCGTATACCCTCTCTCAACCTCCAACAGCTCTACTTAACTTTGCTATATCATCATCTCTCACTCAAATGATCTTTGATCCTACTTGCGAATCTTCCATTCTAGATCGTTTTTTTTTACATCTGACACAACTCTCATCAAAGACTGTTGTGTTGATGCTCCCCTGCCCTCTCTAGGTCACTGCAATATCAGGTTCAGCATTCTTACCGTCAAATCTGCCAGATATTGATTTTTTGTAGATCAATCAAAATGATAAAATTGATTGACAAATCATATCGGTCAATCAATAAAATCACTCTAATCAATAACTACAGTAATCAATATGTACAGTAGTGTACAGTAATCAATACGCACATTAACGAACACCTTGGCTCTATGTAATTCACAATTTTAGGGGAATAAAAGTTAGTTTGTGATTCGTGATCATTCTATGGTATCTCTGGCATACACTCCACGCTAGCATAGGGAGAGCGTAAATTCATCAAAAAAAAGGCAAAAAGATGTGGGCTACGATGAGAGATGGGTCTTCTTTTGCTGATCCATCTCGAGTGATCGAACTTACCTGCCGAAAAACCGATCGGATTGACAGTTCTATCTACTATCCACTATACCATGGGTCTCTATTAGAAGACATATCACACGAACTACATATACTCACCCACTCCCGTACTTATAAATCGATGCATGACTCCGCCCATTTTTTGCGGACCCCATTTATATAGCGATGCTGACCCCGCCCATTTAACTTCGCGGGCTTAGACACTGATTTCAAACATTAACAACCCCAAATTCTTTATTTTTTTGTGAAAACGAGTTCCAGCAAGTGCTGGAAAACGCCAACAGAAGCTGGAGTAGCACGAGACGCGAGCTTGAGGCGGAGACGGAGAGGAGCACAAGTGGAGCTCGGCGACGTCCCACTTCTGATGACCACATCGAGCAGACCATCATCGGCGTGGACGACGAGCTTCCGAAGACGTCTGTTGACAGCGATGATTCGCCCTGCAAAACAGAAAATTACGAAATTCAACGGTTTGAGCTTTGTGAACGATCACTTTGTATAAACCATTATTTTCTCTCAACGAGAGATAAGTGAGCAATGAAGGGGACGTTTACAAAGGCAAAGACAATGACGTAACGAAGGCTATGTATATTCTAACAGAGGTTCTGTTCAAGTCGCGAAAAAAGATCAAAATCTCCACAAACATTTCGTCTTTTCGCGACTTGAACATAACATAGTATTAAGAATTACGTACATTTATGCTAACAAACTTTAAAACATTTTATATACTTTTAATACATAATTCTAGTTTTCTTGATAACAGGAGCCTTCCATATTGCTCTTCTCACTAATTGTTTTGCTTGTTTTAGATGATTGATAAACAAATAACCAAATAACAATAAGAGTAGAACACATCGGAAGAATACAGTTCAGCTTCTGGCTTTTCTTTTAAAGTTGTAAAATGCCATATCATCAAGACAGACCGGAAATTACTCCATAACCTTAAAATCACATCTCAGCTCACCCTTGAATCTCGGAGACATGGGATGGGAGACGGGCAGGGCCTTCGCCACCGCAGCCTTGGCCAGCGACGGCAGTGTCGACGCGTCGGGAACGCGTTCGTGATACTGCAACGTGTTATCGATTAGAAAAAACCAAGCTCCGCCCATTAATCAATAAATCAATAAATTGATAACCAACAATGAAATCATTGTCCTTCTTCGCAGCGGTGTACGCCTTGGGAATGGCGGCGAGTTGGTCGACGAGCACCGATGACGAGATGTACTTCTTCGTCTAAATTTTTAAAAATAATGAAAAAAACATAATCTTCTCTTGTCCAATAAACAGTAAATTATTATTATTATTATTATTATTACTTTTATTATTATTATTATTATTCACCTGCTCAGCGAGCTTCATTGCCTCCGAGAGACGAGCGAGCTGAGAACCGATCTGTTGTGACTGCAATTTTTTAATTAATTAATTAAATAATCACATAAATCAAAAAAATTAAGATGTATTCACTGATTAAAGCTTCGCGTGCTATTATATACTCGGTATCGAAATATTACAGATATATACTTGATAAATAATTTAAATTCTAAAAAAAAATGACCAAAATACCAACCTCTCCATGTTCTTCAGCGCCGTGGAACTGAGCGAGGGCCTGGTAGGCGAAGGCCTTCCCGACCACCGTGTAGTACGTCTCCTGCAAAGGCATACATTATGCTTGTTTACCCACCTCGGCAAATCGACAACCAGAAACACACACCACACAGTGGCCAAACAATGACCGAGAAACACCAAAATGCCGGGTGGGTAGACGGAGGGTTTAACTCCTCGCAGATTTTGTTAGTAAAGATTAATTATTTATTTTAAAATATATAAATAAATAAACACTACCGTACCTTCTCAAACAATCCCTTTACCGTATCCTTCGCAATGGCTTTCTGGGCCTCCGTGTAGAAGTCGGCTGCTTGTGCGGCAATCTTCACCAACGCCGACGGCTTCATCTTATCTGATAATCAATATTATTATTATTATTATTATTATTATTATTATTATTATTATTATTATTATTATTATTATTATTATTATTATTATTATTATTATTATTATTATTATTATTATTATTATTATTATTATTATTATTATTATTATTTTACATTCCATGCCTTTATCAGTTTTATCACTAACTAGATGAGGAAATGAGGGTATATCGCAACAAATTATCATGCGCTTTCAATGCTATCACTCCTACCTGGTACAAGAATCCACCGGGTCTCTGATTCATTCATTTTATCAAACACGCCGTATTTTGGTGTTTTTCTTCTTGAAAACCTGGTCTTATTTCAGGATTAAAAAATTTTTGAAACCCCCGTAATTTGAAAATGTTCAACCTATATCACACTCACATTTCGTAACCACTTATCATCCCATCACTCATTATTCATCAGTTTCTCATCTATATCACAATCTCCCATAAATGAGTCATAATTCTACATTCTTATCTCCCATATCTAATCAGTCTCACTATTTATCAACTCTTTACATCACGCAAATACCATTATTCTTTCTAGGCCCCTGTATATTAAACTAGAAATAAACCATAATGAACATACAAGTGTACTAATATAATTAGGTATTACAGAGAATACGTTACAAACGCTTGAAAGCATTTTGAAAATCTGTAGTTATTCGACCTATGGTTGCAAGTACAGCGGTGATTTCGCGTTTCACCTATCAATTATGTTCGGAGAAAAAACATTCCATCCAATATTATCTTGGGCACTTCGCTATTAGGAACAAAAACATACCCTTGCTGGCCTTGATGTAGATGGCCTCCTGAGCTTGGGCGAGCGAGAGCGCTCCACACGCGGAAAGCGTGTCCGGACAGAGATCGGGAGTGGCGTCGTGCGGAACGAGCGAGTGCACCGAGTCACGCAGTTTGTAGAAGGCACCTGCGAATAAGAAATGCATTAAACAAATAACGTATCTACCCCATACCAATAAAACTAGACGAAGCAGTACCAATAATAATATTAAATCAATGGTTCTATATGGTACTCGGTGTAGGGGATTTGAGAATGGGTAAAGTGTATGAAGCGAGCCATGATAAAAGAACGATTAATTTTATATAACAGTTTTATTTCTAACCAACGGTTTGTAACGACTCCCGACGGGAGTGTTGTCTGACTATGGTATACAACGGAGGACGGCTACCCTTGCCCTTTATTGGTACAATGGTAGTGTGCAATACAAAGGAATTATTAATATATTTATTTATAATACAAATGATTGGGGATCGTACAGGTTGGTGTGGGGTTTAACCACTGAGATTGGGGTGTGGGGTTTAACCACTGAGATTGGGGTGTGGGGTTTAACCACTTGATATTGAGGGATTGAATACGAGATTGACGACTCTCTGGATCGGACCGATAAGGTGAAGTGGTTGATGATGGAATGGTCTTATATACTAGTGGCATGAAGATATGAATGATTGGTAATTGGATTATACCAATTTGAATAGTATTATTGCAGAGTGAAGTAATTATGAATGAAAGTAGCGACAAGTCGCTACACGGTTATTGTTTCAGTGAAAAATCAGCAATCTGAGTCAGCATGCAGCATTTCTCATAAGCGCATGTCAAAAAAGGATACAGTACTCCGACCGTAATCTACCGTAACCCTCTCCACATACCGGCAGCTCTCTGGAATAGCAGTGCGGTGGTCTTCAGCTCCTCATCTGTGAGGAGTGGCTGCAGAGCAGCGATCTGGGTCATGAATGCGGCTACGTTGAAGAGCACCGCGGCACGCTCGAATGCTCCATCCGACAGGGAGAGGGTGGCCTGAATAATAATAAGAATTATTATTATTATTACTTTATTCTTTATTATTATAATCATAATAGAAAATTTCTAAATGTATCGCACAAATAAAGATACATATGTAAATAAATAACGCGATTATCATTACTCGTGTACGACAGGTCTTTATTCTTTATTCTTTTCCATATTTTTCCCGGACAGCCCTGGTGTATATTATAATTCTTACCATACATGGGCGGGCTACCTGGAGCTCGATTCAACAGGGGGCATCCGAGCGATAAATGGCTAATTTTACAGGGGTCTTCACGTTTTTTGGCAAAAATTTCGCCTAAACGTCATTTTTACAGGGGGGGGGGGGGGGGGGGGCATTCAACAAATTTTCGAAAAGCCTTAATTTTACAGGGGGCACCCGAATGTTGGCCCCCATGTATGTTCGATCCTTTCATAGGTCGAATAGCTAGGTTATCGGTTTTCAAAATCCGGTCAGGTTTTTCGATTTTTTTTGTTAAATTTGGCTCAACGTCCGGTCAGGTTTTTCGATTTTAGCAAAATTTTGGCTCAAAATCTGGTCAGGTTTATCGATTTTTGTGAAATTTTGGCTCAAAATCCGGTCAGGCTTGGTACTTTGTAACATACTTTTCGACCTATGGATCCTTTGCAAATGTGGGCATGAAACGAAACGAATCATGATAACGAGTGAATAGAGGTCTAATGTTGTAATGATAATGATTGCGTCATGGATAATATCCATTGGATATGCATAGGAGCTATGGGAGGATATATTTGATTTGGAATTTAATTTAGTTTATCATACATTAAAAGGATGCGACAACATTTGTAGAACGTGTAAATGTGAGAATGTGTCGCGAGAGGGGTGGATAAGGGAGGATTGAGGGGAAGTACAACTCTTAAATAGACTCAGTTGTGTATCAAAGGTCAAATTGGAGATTGTCTATTGTATTGATTTCAGTTATTGGGTAGATCAGTGGATCTGAATCGATTGGTCTCACAGCGTGTGAATGCATCCCTGTTGAAGGCCCTCGACATTGCCATATGGAAGTTTGAATCGGATCAGCTATCGACGATTATTGTAAGATTATACTTTTTTTTTATTTTTAAATTAAATATTGCAATGTTATTATATTAGCATTTGTGACAAAAATACTAGTGAGAATAAGGGTGAACGGGAACTTCATCAGGTGCTCGGTATAGTAAACGTCGAACAGTATGGGATATTTGAAGGGATTATTGATTGGTAATTCGATCGATATATCTACCGTATCCTTTATGATTCAATTCTCTGTGCAGGAGCTGGACTATCTGATAGAGGCGAATCGACTGGACCATTCGCTTCTCTCCGAACATCTCCACTCCCTGTCGCCCTTCGACGATCTGTTCCTAGAGGTATTGTGGCACGATTTCAACGGGTTCATTTAGTCCATTTTGATGCCTTCGTATTTCGAGGACCGAACCACTCTATATATGGCTCATTTTAAGGTCTCTTGATGCGTTGCAAATTACAATTTATTCGAAAATAACTTTTTCTAAACAGATGCCCACTATTGAAAAACTCCTGTGATGGCGTCGAAAATGTGTGGTTCATTTGCTACATGTTTCAAAATGGCGTTTTTGTTATTAAGATATTATTCAGTGACATTATTATTCATTATTATTCACCGCATGCCCCTCCTCGTTGTCTATTGAAGGCGAGAGTCGAGATGTAACCGGTTGAATTGCCGCTTCAATGGCTCTATGTATGCGCTGATCGTAGTGTATCAAATGATATTTTAAACGATACTGATTCTTTTAAATGCACCAATTAATTACTCAATTTTTAAATTGATAAATCAGTCTATCCTTTACTACAAACCTCTCCTCTTCAAAAAACTTTTCCAACACAACCCATTTCTAAATTCTCCCATTCTTTCTTTATTTCTAGCATACATGGGCGGGGTACCTGGAGCTCGATTCTACAGGGGGGCATCCGAACGAAAAATGGTTAATTTTACAGGGGGTCTTCACTTTTCTTTTCAACATTTTCACCTAAACGCCATCTTTTACAGGGGGCTTTCCACAAATTTTCGAAAAACCCTAATTTTACAGGGGGCACCCCCATGTCAGCGCCCATGTATGATTTCTAGTCTCCCACCCCTCAATGCAGTACAGCACAACCTTCGTTTTTCAAGCGCGCATAGATCCATTTTGGAGGGAATGACAGCCACAAAGAAAACGAACCATCCCTCATATCTTCAATTAGATATATTAATGTGACCGCTCAATTATTACGCTTGTCTGTTACACTTATTAAAGAATGTGACATAAATAAATAAATTGATGAATAATAATAATAATAATTATTATTATTATTATTATTATTATTATTATTATTATTATTATTATATCAATAATTAATAAATCAATATATCACAGGCGAATCACAATGTCTCCCAACCGCATGGTCGCATCACTCTACACGTGTTCTGGGAGCTCAACTACGACTTTGTGCCCAATTTTGCCTACAACGGAGCCACCCATCGATTCGTACGACCAAGGGTGAGGAGTAGTTCTTGGTTACTTGATCAGTATTTACTGTAACAATTTTTTAAAAAATAATATTAATAATATTATTATTGGTGATTGATTGATCGTTTATTATATCGAATGTGTTGGTGATTTGAGGAGTCCAACAACTAATCTAATAAATAAATAAAATTTATTCTTCTTCTTATTCTTATTATTATTATTATTATTTGCATAATTAATATTCGCAGCACGTCTTCCGTCACACTCCACCCCGTGAGAAGCCTCCACCCATCGCATTCTCCTACATATGGGGATCAAAGTCGCTCAACATTGCCTACGCCAATATCTTCCACGCCTACTCTGGATTCATCGGAATGCCCTATCTGAAGGCCATTGCTCGACTCATGCAGTACAGAGGTATTTATTTATTTATTTATTTATTGGGTATGGCGGCGGTTGCGACGATAGCCATAACACTATTGGGATGCGATATATATATATATATGGAAAGTTGTATTATGAGGATATGAAAAGTATGGTCACGATATTAGGGGAATATGAGATGTGTGTGGTAGGCGTTGGAGGTAGATGTAGTGGAGTCCATGGGAAGGAATAACGGGCCGTTCCGAGTACTTGAGATGTCGATCGGGTCAGTTTATAGTTCGCAAAAACAATAGAGGGTGGGGCGAAAATGTATGATAAAGGCAGTATCAATTACCTTCTTTGGTTGGTTAATAGAACAATAAGTGAGGGATGAGTTGGGGTTTTTTATTGGTTGAGACGGAGCATACATTTTCGGTACCCTCGCCGTCTATTTTTATATAGTGGGTCAATTGTCGAAATAGGGTGGGTAGATGCACAAAATTCGTTATTTTTGTTTAAAAATCGACATTTTTAGCTTCCTTTTTTATCAAGTGGCCTAAAATTATCTTTATATAGTGGGTCAATCCTCGCACTGCGAGGGTATGGCAATGTATGGAGACGGAGCAGCTGTCACTCGGTGAATCCGGGTTGCGGGACCTTAATATGAGATGTAATTGAGAAAGCTGAAGTTAATGTGATGCGAGAATTGTTGTACTATGTAATAACTATGTAATATCAAGACTGTGAGTATACTGTCACCTGAAAGAAGATCAAAGGTCAAATTGGGCCATAAATTATAGTGTTTCGTTATCTATGGGACTAATTTAGCTATCATATATAACGTAGAATGTAGGGAGTAGTGTTAGCATTATGAGGGAGCTATGGATAGATGTCGATTGGATGAGTCATTTGGATTGGGACATTAGGGGGGAGACGTAGCGGCCGAAACACCATAGGGCACATTGCTAGTTAACTTATTTAATCAAAAAAATTATATTTAAAGTGCATGCATACTTATTCTTGTACATCTATTAATATTATTAATTTAATTGATTTGATATTAATGTAAACTTTCATCTTTCACCACTTCAATATTGGTGTTCTGGGGAATTGATTTTGCTTTTCCCCCTGCTAAAAAAAAAAGATGATATCCTATCTGTTCAGGCATCACGGTAATTCTGGAAGAACTACTCAAGATGGCCGAATCAGTGATCGGTGATAAGATCCGACGACATGTCCATGAGGTATGCGGCAGAGACCAGACGGGTTTGGTGAGCAGATAGCTACGCCCATTTAATATCTGTCTTGTCTCGGATTAATTAATAACATGCCAATCGCAGGTACTGGCGCTCATGCCGAAGCAGTGCAAGTTGCCGCGATCGGACTACGGTAGCAATGGTGAGTGAAATTTGAATTCCCGCCTGCAAGTATTTTTGGCGCCAAATTCAAATTCAAACTACTTTCAGGCGCTCTACAGTACTATCTGCACATTCTCTAGCAAGTGGGCAAGTACAAGGATCTGAAGACGGAGATGTGTCATGAATGGAGGGAATTGGGCAATATTCTCGTGTTCTGCATGCAGTTGGAGGTACGGTAGGGGCGGGGCTTGACCGGTTACGGTACGAGTTCGGTTACGATAAATACCTGTACGGGAATGGTTATGGTAGATTGGCAATAGTTCGATGAGAAAGAGAAAGTTCTGTAAGCTGATGTGCTATCAAGTGAGAATTATCGCTTGTTGATTCGGGGCTTCAACTTATGTACTTACCGGCCGGGTAAACTGACTATACCGATTCGTTTTCGTCTCCGCAGGCTCACTAATATTTCAAGATAACCATTACTATATGTATCATCATTTAGTTCTTCATTTAACTAGTATATTTTAAAAAAGTATATATATATATATATGAGAGGAATCGCGAGAAAATCGACCGTTTCGGAGGGTCCGCGGACATAGAAAATTCGACCCCCTGAAAAATTCAGAATAAGTACTTTGAACGATGCTCTATCGAACTGCGTTTTCCGAATTTGCATATCTGCTCTCATTTTCGAATAGCGGTAGGTCAAAGTTGGCAGGTACGGTTTTTTTGGCTCGAGTGTGCGTCAGAAAAATGATCATAACTCCGTTCAAAATAATGATAGACACTTTTTCAAAAAAAGCATCGAAAGAGGAGATCTTGCGCAACATTTAACAGTTGATGACGTCATTTTTCGACCATGCGCCGGTGCTGGGCGGTCGGTTTTATGAAAAAGTGACGTAACTTTCCTAATCGGAAAAAGTGCACTTTTCTTCTATGCGCGTTTTGTTGCACCCATATGAGTCTAAAAAATGACCCAAGTTTCAGAGGATTTCCGAATTGGAAAAAAAAAGCGTTGATTTTAGTGACGCGACCTCGGCGTATTCCTTTATTTAGTGACGCGACCTCGGCTTATTCCTTTATCAAGAAACAGCAAAGGAGCTAAAATGACTCAAAAACATCCGAAAAAACATTACGAGCTCAAAATACCCATATATGACAGTTATATGATCCTGACTAGGAACATCTCGAATATGTTCAGTCCACAACACAATCGTTCCTTCGTCAGAAGTTCACTGTCACGAGCCAGCTCCACTTGCTTAATTTAACCTTATTATTATTATTTTAAACTATTATTATCGATCCCGTGTCATGTCAAAGTAGATGGAAAAGTGAAAATCAGTGTTAATTTTGTGATTGTAAAAGTACTTGGAAAGTAGCATAGCTTCTTAATCGACACACTTTTACAATAAAAACCATTTGAGCGAGTGTTGGATTGCTACTTTTCCAACTACTTTTACAATCACAAAATTAACACTACTTTTCACTTTTCCACCTACTTTTCCAAGATTTTAACATCACATAAGATATCATCATTCTGTGATATCGTTTGCTATGTGAGACCACTTAGGCAATGAAGTATAATTGAATTATTTTAAAAATGCTTCATTGGCTAACTGGTCTCACATAGCAGTATCAATAGCAATCATCTACCACACTTTTATTGCACATATAAACAACCAATACACTGATATCACTAGCCGTTATAATACTAATTTAGTTAGCCTTGTGAAAACACGAAAATCAAATTCTGCATCTAATGGATCAGAGGATAAAATATGCCTGCGGCATGAATGCAACGGGGAACATTTCAAATATCCACATTCGTCGTTAGACACAAAATAATAAAATTCAATTAAATTAAAGAACTCCAGAATCAATAAATCGATACGTGATCAAATGTACCGTACCTTAGGTGTACCGTACTTCTCGACCACCTTCGTCAGTTGGATCCTCCTCGAGTATTTCTCCTCCAATCGAGCCAGTGCTTTCTCTTGCTCCGCTACCGCTACAAAGGGCACAATTAGCTACTGTAAACCACAACGGTAGATCAATAATACTATACGGTATCCTATCAATCAATCGATCAATAACACGACAACAGCTATCGTATACGGTGCTAATCAATGACACCATAACAGCAACCATATCTCATTAAAATAACCACTGAATCTATTATCGATAATCTAAAGTCTAGAGAGTGTAGGGCGATTTCTCAATTAATCAATTGAGCATCTCATCAGTCAATCAATTGATCCCGCTTCAACCGTTACAGTATTTCAACAACAAATTAATCGATATCAATACTCTAAATCATTGAATCAATCGATATCACCACTAAAATTACCGCATCAAATCAATAAATCAATCGATATCACCACTAGCACTACCGTATCCCATCAATAAATCAATCGATATCACCACTAGCACTACCGTAACCCATCAATGAATCAATCGATATCACCACTAGCACTACCGTATCCCATCAATGAATCAATCGATATCACCACTAGCACTACCGTATCCCATCAATGAATCAATCGATATCACCACTAGCACTACCGTATCCCATCAATAAATCAATCGATATCACAAACTCTTGGCGGGAGGCTGTGGTATGTGATTGGTGAAGGCGGCAGCCATGAGCAGATCGTGTGTCTCCTCTTGTGCCAGAGCAATCTGTAAGAAATATATAATAATAATATAAATAAATAAATAAATAAATAAGTAAATATATATATATATATGAGAGGAATCGCGAGAAAATCGACCGTTTCGGAGGGTCCGCGGACATAGAAAATTCGACCCCCTGAAAAATTCAGAATAAGTACTTTGAACGATGCTCTATCGAACTGCGTTTTCCGAATTTGCATATCTGCTCTCATTTTCGAATAGCGGTAGGTCAAAGTTGGCAGGTACGGTTTTTTTGGCTCGAGTGTGCGTCAGAAAAATGATCATAACTCCGTTCAAAATAATGATAGACACTTTTTCAAAAAAAGCATCGAAAGAGGAGATCTTGCGCAACATTTACCAGTTGATGACGTCATTTTTCGACCATGCGCCGGTGCTGGGCGGTCGGTTTTATGAAAAAGTGACGTAACTTTCCTAATCGGAAAAAGTGCACTTTTCTTCTATGCGCGTTTTGTTGCACCCATATGAGTCTAAAAATGACCCAAGTTTCAGAGGATTTCCGAATTGGAAAAAAAAAAGCGTTGATTTTAGTGACGCGACCTCGGCGTATTCCTTTATTTAGTGACGCGACCTCGGCTTATTCCTTTATCAAGAAACAGCAAAGGAGCTAAAATGACTCAAAAACATCCGAAAAAACATTACGAGCTCAAAATACCCATATATGACAGTTATATGAAACACAAAATCACCAAGTTCCGAAAAATTTGAAAAAAACCGTATTTTGCTTTTCCACGTGGAAAAAACGTTTCAGTAATGATAATTAATCTTTATAATATTTCTTATAATGTTTTTGAACATTTATGTTTTTGGAAGTGAAGGCCTACCTGCTCTTAGAGCCGAGATATCCGCCATCGAAATTACACGCGCGCGCCCCAACTCCGCGCGACTGCTCATCATCCGCTCTCTCACTCCCACACGCTCTTTCGTGAACAGACAGGGAGAGAAAAAAAGGAGAAGGGAGACTAACATCTGACAACTACACGAAATGGAGATGTTAGAAAACTCTGAGCGAACAGAGTTGCATTTGAACAACAAAGAACGAGTGTGAGCCCCCCCCCCCCCCAAACCTTCCTCGCTCTCTCTCTCTCTCTCTCTCTCTCTCTCTCTCTCTCTCTCTCTCTCTCTTCAAGGAATGATGAAGTACAATGTCAAAACTAATGTTAGATAAGATACATTTATTAGAGAAATCAGTCATAATTGAAAACAATTAACATTGAAATAACATATTACAAAGAGAAATGGATGACAAACGGATGTTTTAAAGATGTTTTTAGTTTAGTGATCGAATGAGACAGAGACAAATTATATGTGTGATGGATTAACAATAATTTATAGTAGATTCCTAGCAGTGCTAGGGGGATCCATAAATTGTTTTACTTGCGATCGTTTTATACTTATGTGCGGGAAGAGCATTTCGCTTGCGCGCCCATCCGCCTCTATTACCCTTTGAGAAGAGATGTTTTTTTCATCGTACCAATCCTGATTGATCGTTGACCTGCCTTACTTCCATTCTTCAACATGGTTGTGGTTCCACTCATTGTGACACTACTTCTCCTGGGTGTCATTCCTGCTAGGAGAAGGATCCACGAACTTCTGTTCCAAGGGGCGGTGGGAAAGAGTGAGCTGACCGACCGTTCGCGATGAAGAAAATGAACGTGAATGAAGAGATGAAGAGAGAAGAGATGTGTTGCCATAACATGAACGTTTTCCATCTCAGAATGACTCAAAACAACTTGTTTCATCATTCTTAGGACGAAAAATACCGTGGAACACGTTTTTTGTGTCTGTAAAAATCAGCAAAAGATTTGGATCGAACCGGGGTTCGAACCCGCTCGGTGTTTTTAGAGTGGTACCTCTTTACCTCGACGTCTCGAATGATTTTGCTTATTTTATTTATTTATTTATCGTAGTTCGCTCAGAGTTTTCTAACATCTCCATTTCGTGTAGTTGTCAGATGTTAGTCTCCCTTCTCCTTTTTTTCTCTCCCTGTCTGTTCACGAAAGAGCGTGTGGGAGTGAGAGAGCGGATGATGAGCAGTCGCGCGGAGTTGGGGCGCGCGCGTGTAATTTCGATGGCGGATATCTCGGCTCTAAGAGCAGGTAGGCCTTCACTTCCAAAAACATAAATGTTCAAAAACATTATAAGAAATATTATAAAGATTAATTATCATTACTGAAACGTTTTTTCCACGTGGAAAAGCAAAATACGGTTTTTTTCAAATTTTTCGGATCTTGGTGATTTTGTGTTTCATATAACTGTCATATATGGGTATTTTGAGCTCGTAATGTTTTTTCGGATGTTTTTGAGTCATTTTAGCTCCTTTGCTGTTTCTTGACTAGACTAGCGTAGACTCGAACGCAAAATTCTCGGTGTTTCAATACTTGACCGGATGACCAATGAGCAGATCCGTGGCATTACAAAATTCAAGGACGTTGTTAGAGAGGCGGAGAAACGGAGGTGGTTGTGGGTGGAGAGGCTCTCGAGATTGCGTCATGATCGGTGGACGCTGAATGTGCTCAATTGGACCCCCAGTTGCAAGAGGAAACAAGGTCGCCCAGTTAAGAGATGGAGGGATGATTTCGTGAAGTCAGCTGGACCACAATTCTTGCAAGTGGCGAGGTACAATCGTTCGGAATGGAGAAACCTCATGGCAACCCAGCTACGAAACACCCATTAAAGCTGATAAAGTTGATTAAATGTAAATGTAAATGTAAATGCTGTTTCTTGATAAAGGAATAAGCCGAGGTCGCGTCACTAAATAAAGGAATACGCCGAGGTCGCGTCACTAAAATCAACGCTTTTTTTTTCCAATTCGGAAATCCTCTGAAACTTGGGTCATTTTTAGACTCATATGGGTGCAACAAAACGCGCATAGAAGAAAAGTGCACTTTTTCCGATTAGGAAAGTTACGTCACTTTTTCATAAAACCGACCGCCCAGCACCGGCGCATGGTCGAAAAATGACGTCATCAACTGGTAAATGTTGCGCAAGATCTCCTCTTTCGATGCTTTTTTTGAAAAAGTGTCTATCATTATTTTGAACGGAGTTATGATCATTTTTCTGACGCACACTCGAGCCAAAAAAACCGTACCTGCCAACTTTGACCTACCGCTATTCGAAAATGAGAGCAGATATGCAAATTCGGAAAACGCAGTTCGATAGAGCATCGTTCAAAGTACTTATTCTGAATTTTTCAGGGGGTCGAATTTTCTATGTCCGCGGACCCTCCGAAACGGTCGATTTTCTCGCGATTCCTCTCATATATATATATATATATATTTACTTATTTATTTATTTATTTATTTATATTATTATTATATATTTCTTACAGATTGCTCTGGCACAAGAGGAGACACACGATCTGCTCATGGCTGCCGCCTTCACCAATCACATACCACAGCCTCCCGCCAAGAGTTTGTGATATCGATTGATTTATTGATGGGATACGGTAGTGCTAGTGGTGATATCGATTGATTCATTGATGGGATACGGTAGTGCTAGTGGTGATATCGATTGATTCATTGATGGGATACGGTAGTGCTAGTGGTGATATCGATTGATTCATTGATGGGTTACGGTAGTGCTAGTGGTGATATCGATTGATTTATTGATGGGATACGGTAGTGCTAGTGGTGATATCGATTGATTTATTGATTTGATGCGGTAATTTTAGTGGTGATATCGATTGATTCAATGATTTAGAGTATTGATATCGATTAATTTGTTGTTGAAATACTGTAACGGTTGAAGCGGGATCAATTGATTGACTGATGAGATGCTCTATTGATTAATTGAGAAATCGCCCTACACTCTCTAGACTTTAGATTATCGATAATAGATTCAGTGGTTATTTTAATGAGATATGGTTGCTGTTATGGTGTCATTGATTAGCACCGTATACGATAGCTGTTGTCGTGTTATTGATCGATTGATTGATAGGATACCGTATAGTATTATTGATCTACCGTTGTGGTTTACAGTAGCTAATTGTGCCCTTTGTAGCGGTAGCGGAGCAAGAGAAAGCACTGGCTCGATTGGAGGAGAAATACTCGAGGAGGATCCAACTGACGAAGGTGGTCGAGAAGTACGGTACACCTAAGGTACGGTACATTTGATCACGTATCGATTTATTGATTCTGGAGTTCTTTAATTTAATTGAATTTTATTATTTTGTGTCTAACGACGAATGTGGATATTTGAAATGTTCCCCGTTGCATTCATGCCGCAGGCATCTTTTATCCTCTGATCCATTAGATACAGAATTTGATTTTCGTGTTTTCACAAGGCTAACTAAATTAGTATTATAACGGCTAGTGATATCAGTGTATTGGTTGTTTATATGTGCAATAAAAGTGTGGTAGATGATTGCTATTGATACTGCTATGTGAGACCAGTTAGCCAATGAAGCATTTTTAAAAGAATTCAATTATACTTCATTGCCTAAGTGGTCTCACATAGCAAACGATATCACAGAATGATGATATCTTATGTGATGTTAAAATCTTGGAAAAGTAGGTGGAAAAGTGAAAAGTAGTGTTAATTTTGTGATTGTAAAAGTAGTTGGAAAAGTAGCAATCCAACACTCGCTCAAATGGTTTTTATTGTAAAAGTGTGTCGATTAAGAAGCTATGCTACTTTCCAAGTACTTTTACAATCACAATATTAACACTGATTTTCACTTTTCCATCTACTTTGACATGACACGGGATCGATAATAATAGTTTAAAATAATAATAATAAGGTTAAATTAAGCAAGTGGAGCTGGCTCGTGACAGTGAACTTCTGACGAAGAAACGATTGTGTTGTGGACTGAACATATTCGAGATGTTCCTAGTCAGGATCAAGGATATACTCAGGAAGGATCATGTATGCATTGTCATGATTCGATTTATTGATTGATTGATTCTTTAATTTAATTGAATTTTATTATTTTGTGTCTAACGACGAATGTGGATATGTGAAATTTTAAATTTAACCAGTTGCATTCATGCCGATGGCATCTTTTATCCTGTTGAAAAATTGCTGGTGGCGTTTGAAGTAAGCCAACCTTTCTCTATAGTGGTCCCTCGCGTTATACATTGCTCAAAACTGATGCAATCGATATTCGGCGCGTGTCGTGTGCATAGGTCGAAAAGTATGTTACAAAGCACCAAGCCTGACCGCATTTTGAGCCAAAATTTCCCAAAAAATCGTAAAACCTGACCGCATTTTGTGCCAAAATTTCAAAAAAATGGAAAAACCTGACCGCATTTTGAGCCAAATTTGCCAAAAATCGAAAAACCTGACCGCATTTTGAAAACCGATAACCTAGCTATTCGACCTATGGTCGTGTGATTCATTTTGGAAAAAACATGCTAAAGTGTACCACATATATGTATTTCTATATAGTCTGAAATTTGATATAATAATAATAATAATAATAATAATACATTAATATTATTATTATTGTTATTATTATTTAATATAACTTATAATATAGGGTGATGTAAACAATAAATCGTGGCAAACTTGTGCTTTTTGCAGGTGCGTGACAAGGATTGACAACTTTATTGCACCCAATTGCAGTCAGACATCAAATTTAATACAGATTGTTGTCAATGTGTCTAATAAATATTTGTGGTTGCAATTAATGAATGAACTGTTGACAGACAAGAAAAATGAGGAAGATACAAGTCAGAAGGATAGGAGCAATGGAATGACCAGAGAAATGTGCTTCTTTCTAGTCAGACAACAAAAAATCTTCTTTTTGATGTCAATCGATTCTTGCCTTCTCATTGACATCAAAACGAAAATTTTTTGTTGTCTGAATAGAAAGATGCACATTTCTCTAGTCATTCCATTTTGACATCACTGTGGTTTGGTGCATTTTCACATACTCATAATAATGAGACGATAGTTCATTAGTGAGAGCGGCGCACCTCAGACAGGTTTGGTTTCACGGCGGAGAGTGTGACAGAGAGAATCATTTGATGCCATCTCGCACGCACACCCTCTCTAATGCAGCCCACCAAACCCGCCTGGCATCCGCCTCGCCCTCTTTATAAGTTGGAAAACGTGATTAGCCCTTCATTGTAGCCTCGCTATTACAGAGGCTGAACTAACATGTTCTGACTTGTATCATCCTCAGTTTTCTTGTCTGTCCACAAAATAGTCACTATCTGTTACCACATTTATTTATTTCATACATTGACTACAATCGTTTTACTTTTTGAAGTCTGACAACAAAGTTCTCCGATAAAGTTGTCAATCGTTTGCCGTTGTCACGCACCTGCAAAAAGCACAAGTTTGCCAAAATTTATTGTTTACATCACCCTATATAATATGTCAGATCTGGTCGGGTGGCTATCCCTCCAATTTGGTCATGTGGATCGATGAATGCGTGGAACTCCATCGAGTGTGGTCTGCCGTCCAATTCTTCATCGCTCAACCACTGCAGAACGAACACGATAAACTGGCCGAGTGAGTGATCCTTAGGTGGGCGCGTGAAAACGAATTCTTTTTGCGCAGAGCCTTGCCTTCCCTTGCGGGGCCTTGCGCATAGCCTTCCCTCGCAAAAATTGGAAAATTTCCAGTCAAATCTGCTTAAAAATGTCCATGCGCATAGCCTTGCCCCACAATTCCCCGGTTTGCGCATAGCCTTTCCCCCAGCGTGCCCACCTATGGAGTGATCGATCTTTGATCTTCGTCTGATTATCGTAGAATGTGTGTTAGTCGTGAGATATAACACGGGTCTCCGGTAAAAGTGTATGAGTGCCTGCCACTAGGAACAATTTTTCTCTCAGATTTGGATGAAAGTCGATTGGTGGATGTGGTTAGGGGTCATGAGAAGGCCTATCGACTTGATTTGGCCAAAATCGCAGATTATCGATTTTTTGTGATCTACTACGGAAATTGCCATAACTCGGTTCATTTTCATCGTACAGAGAACGGACAGGAGTCATTCGAATCCTATTAGTATGTTCTACAAAAAAGGTTTCCGGCACACAACGGCGGAAAACGCGTTTTCAATGTGTTTCACCCAAAAAAAACTGATTTTTTCACTAGATAAGTGAGTGTGTCTCGAAAATTTCTCAGAAAGACAATGAATTTTATTGCACTAATGGAATCGCCGCTCCTGATATAGGGTAGGTATGTAGTTCATTTGACACATCTCTCGCTTCGGGACATCGAAATATAAAGTACTCCCGGACAAATTTTTTTTTCAAAAAATGGTTTTTTACCATAAATCGCTTCAAATTGGTAGTAGACACTATTTAAAAAAAAGGAAAATGAAGCTCTCAATAAGCACAACAAAATATATTTATATGATTATCACGCTAGAGATCATCATTCCCGAGCTATAATACGATTTCCTCAATTTGAAGGAAGAATCCGAATTTCTGTTATCTTTGTTTACATTCGAGATTTTATTATTAGTAGCATAATTTTATCAAAAATATCATGAGTTAGATTACTTTTACACAACTTAAAAAGCTTACATAGAATAGAAGTTGAGAATACAGAGAGAGAATAAATTAAATTGAGAATATTTGAGAATAAATTGAAAATACATTGAGAATAGAAGAATAAGTGAGAATAAAAGAAGAAGGCAGTGACGGGGGGCAGAACCAAAAGAGATGTGACGCTCGTCAAGAACTTCATCAATGAGTGGGAGAATGACGTGGCAGCGCACGAGGATGATCGGATTATCAACCCTGACGAGATCTACGATTGGAATCACAATGAGAAGGACAATCTGTTCACGGATGATGGCCCTGACCTATTTAGTGAACTCGTATTCGATCTGTAAATGAATCCGCCGTTCTATTCTCAATTTCTATTCTATGTAAACTTTTTAAGTTGTGTTAAAGTAATCTAACTCATGCTATACCTGTGATTTAGTGTTTCATTTGAATGGTAAATGGTCGACAAGACAGATGTTAAATTTATTCAAGACGTTTCGGCGATATTCATTAAAGGAGATTTGAGAAAATAAACTTGCAACTGTACTAACAATATTTGTATATTATATGTATATGATCATGCGCATTAAACCAATTACCTTAAAGGTGGACTCCCGCGAATATTTTCGTGAACAAACTGTGCAGACAGAATCATAGCAAAAGTTATTCTACATACCGTACACTATTTATTTTATGATGATTCAGCTTATTGATCGCTATAAACATGAATGAACCATCAGGGCCCTTGCAGGGAAAGGCGCGCTTTTTGAAAATAGGAAAGTACGGCAATAGGATTCGAACCCGCGGCCATGCGCTTTCTAGTCAGAAGTTTTACCACTACGCTAAGGGAACGATAAGTAGTCTCCCTATCTTCTTGCATATCACTACACCCTTGCATAAGCGAGATGTAGGAAATTTGCATGATCATTCGCGGGTCTCCACCTTTAAGGTGCTCGACTTCTCGTACTATCTGCATCGACTGCAGAAGACGGATGGCAAGGATGAGATTGTCTGCGGAATTGTCAGTCTTTGATCTTTGAACGTATATATTGTGCGCGAAGTTGATACTGCAAAAGAATAAGTATGGCAACCTATGCGTTTTACACTTTTTCCAGTTTCTAAATATTTGCTCTTATAAATAAACTGTTTAATCTTTGATCTCTGATCTTTGATCTTTCAATATTTGATCTTTGATCTTTTGATGGTCATCGTTATTTGCAGCGTCTGTCCACGATGGTGGATCGTATTCGTCGTCTACAATTGATCAACACCCTGATGCTTTCCATCCTTCCCAACTTCCTCACATCCACAGATGAATTCAGTGAGGAGAGAGTGAGGAAGTACGCACCGCCCCTCCATCCATCCCTGTCACAACAATATGTCGCTGAATGAGGGCTGTCTGTCAGTCTGGCTGTCTGTCAGTCGGTGTGTCAGTCATTCTCTTCAGCTGGCTGTCTGTCACCAAGTTTTCTGCTTTATATCGGTAGTTTATGTGTAACTGGGTTGTTCTTCAGTCTCTCTAGCATTTTGCAATATAATTATTGCTATTAATCGAATATGATTGGTGCCTTTATTCATTTCATATGTTGGTTTAATATTGTTAGTGTCTCTCTTCTTATCCGTATTTACCCTCAACCTGCTCTTTTGCTGTTCCATTAATTGTTGCTTTTGGCCCTACTTCGATGATTTGAACTACTCCTTTTAGACAAATTATTGTTTTTGTTTGCACCAGTAGGCACTAGGTCGGATGAGAACCGATTAGATGATAACTTGTCTCTCATGTACAAATAGGAATCATTCAGTCGGTTCTCATCCGACCTAGTGCCGAACAGTACTGCTACGCATCCAAGTCCGCCTGCATTAATAACCTCATATGTTCCCTCGTGTAAACAGTGAAGAAGAATCGGAATATGGAATCTGCCCGAAATTTCAAAATTGGCTTCTGTACGCATTAATTTGTTTAGCCTCAATGTTTTCCATTGTGTGGAAAGCTTTATTCTTTATGCAGATTCCCTATTCAAATTCTTCCGACTATGTGTTTTTGTATCTGTTTTTTCTCCCTCCTCCTATCCCTAGCTATATCTATGCCGGTGTACCTTTGCCTCGTTCTCTTTAGCTTTCCCCACTACTGCTTATAACAAAGATCACTGCTGATACAGTATGCCAAATGCCTTCAGTACACGCTGTACATTATCGATCGATTGCTTTACTCATATACCGTATTCCCCCTTTCTCTCATATCCCGCCCTGCTTCATATTCCCGCCGCATTTCACTCCATCTTGATATTGTATTGCACCACAAACACCAAACATGCCATTTTGATTATTGTTCACTATCTCATATGTAGCATATTCCTATCGGTTTCTTGTCCATTTAAGCTTTTCCTTGTCGTCCCAAGATCTGACTTCTGCTTGTGCTGCTAAATACTGTATTGAGGCAACTTCAGGTCGATCCTTAGCATAAGTAAGATCGATTTAACCTATTCCTTATCTGTTAAGTGTGCTCTGAGCATCCTAAAACTGCACTACAGCGCTACCCTTGACTCATCATTCACGTATGCTTCTCAGCTTTGCACAGGCCCATTCAATCAATCAAATGGTGCAATCACCTACTAGAGGGACAAGCCTATTAGACTTAGTACTATCATCTGACCCATCCATCATCATGAATTGTCGCGTTATCCCACCATTGCCTCATCTCGATCATTCCCTGGTCTCTTTTTCCATTCGTGCTAAAACGGCCAAAGCCCCTCCAACCAAGATCCCGGACTACAAAAACACAGATTGGAATGCCGTACAATATGCTATCGCTTCTCTTGACTGGTATTCCATATTAAGCCAATGCGACCAAACAGCTGACGCACTCTACACCGCCTTTTCCTCTCGCATTACCACTATTATAAATACTTTCATTCCACTACGAAAAGTTTGTAATAATAATAAAGCACTCTCCCCATCGTCTCTCAATCTCCTACGACGATGCCGAAGATTATATAGAAATAGACATTCTATTGGTATTGGCCCCTTTCTTCGTCTCAACAAACGGTTACGCAAATCCGTTGCTAAGTCCCGTAGAATACGCGAACGATCACTATTCCGCAATCCTAACTCCAAGAATTTTTTCAAATTTGCCAACGAACGTATCAAGGATGGGTCATCTTCAATTGGATCTTTAATGACAAGCAATGGTAATGTTCTTACGTCCGATGTAGATAAGGCGCAAGCCCTAGCCGATTATTTTAACGAGTCTTTTAATCATACGATATACCCACTTGCCACAAATGCGCCTTCTCATACTAATGAATCCATCGATTTTGCTTATTTCTCTGCCTCTCGAATAGAAAAAATAATAAGGAAATTACCAAATAGAATTTCTACCACTCCAGACTTTATTCCGTACTCATTTCTGCGCAGAACAGCAGCCCAAATCTCCATTCCGTTATCTATTCTCTTTCATCGTTTTCTTCTTTATTCTATGGTCCCTTCCTCCTGGCGCACGGCAATAGTTCGTCCAATATATAAACGAAAGGGAGCAAAGCACTCAATAAGTAACTATCGTCCTATTTCATTAACAAGTGCATGTTGTAAGGTTATGGAAAGAATTATATGTCAAGATATCTCGCACTTCCTGAATGAAAATGACTTGTTGAGTAATTCACAGCATGGTTTTCGTTTGAAACGCTCATGTAATACCTGTCTTCTAACTACTTTCAATCACTGGCACCGCCATCTTGATAGAAAAAGTTATATCACATGCGCATATATTGATTTCAGCAAAGCGTTCGATGCTATTCCAATAAATCTTCTGGTCCAAAAATGCGAACAATATGGAATACGGGGATGTCTCCTGAATTGGATTTCTTCCTTCCTACAATCTCGATCACAATCCGTACAAGTTGGTCTTTCCCAATCCCGCCCATACAATACAGTTAGCGGTGTACCACAAGGTAGCTGCTTAGGCCCCTTGCTTTTCTCTCTTTTCATTAATGAACTACCTTCCCTACTCCCTAGGGGTGCATTTTGTTCTATCTATGCCGATGACATGAAGATTTACTCCTTTAATGATCCGTCCATTATTCAACACTCACTGAACATTGTACATGAATGGAGCATGAATTTTGGTCTTTGCATGTCCAAAACAAAGTCCGTTGTCATGCATATTGGCGCCGGCCATCCTGACATTGCTTTATATGTAGACAATGAAGTTCTTCCCGTGGTAGAAGAGTTTACAGATCTTGGTGTAACGTATAATAATAAGTTAGAGTTTCATAACCACATTACAAATATCGTCAACAAGGCGAAAGCACGATGCGCATACATTCATAGATCTTTTATGTCTCGCTCCATAAATGTTTATGCACGTCTTTTTCAGACTTACGTCTTGCCTGTTCTGGAATACTGTAGCGAACTGTGGAATCCCAATAGTGTCATGCTGAATGATCTAATTGAGTCCTGTCTGACCTCATATTCCAGGAGAGTCCTTGCGAAGTGCGGCATACCCTACACAAACTACGCCGAGGCACTCAATCTACTCAATCTCCGCTCGCTCAAACATCGTCGAACCTGTTTAGATCTTTCTTTTGTATTCAAAATTGTTCACGGATTCGTTGATGTCGATTGTAGGCAATTTTTCATCATTTCGAGTAATCTAAATCGTACTAGAGGTCATCCTATGAGAATGTGTTGTAATAGATGTAATAGTAGTAGATATCTTTCATTCTTCTCCAATAGAATTGTTAATAGTTGGAATAGTCTTGATACATTAATTGTAACTTCCCCCAACCCAATAGTTTTCAATAATCGTATTAAAGCTGTAATCTCGTAATTTAGCAGCTATCTTCGAATCTTATTCATTTCTAAAGTATCGCTTTGAGTTTATCTTCCTTCCCTCATTATATAAGAAGCGATAAATATATTATTATTAATCGCCTTATCACCACATCGCCCTGCCCCCTTTCCTTATACACTCCTATCCATCGATATATCTTCCTTACATTGTTAACTATGCGATAAATATAATGTCATATAAAGGAGTGTAAACGCAAAGGTACGAAACAAAATTAAAGGGAGCTATAGTTTTGGGGATAAAAGCGTATTTTCAATGTTGACTGTCCTACTTGTTATCCATCGGATGGAGAGGGATGGTCTGACTAAAGATGGCTTACAATTAGGCGCCAAGATGGCGTAACTATTTAGGCTTAGGCTTTGAATTATCTGGGCTTAGGCTTAACTATATAGGCTTAGGCTTAACTATTTAGGCTTAGGCTTAACTATTTAGGCTTAGGCTGCCAGATTGACCACAGTACGAAAGTAGCTTTCGCACTGATAAGATGAAAACAGCTTATGAGATACAAAAATTACAACGATGTCTATCGTATGATATACTCGGTGACAGATCAAAAAATTGGAACTTCTTTGATTTCTGGCCCAGCCCCCTCGTTCACCCCCCTCCCCATTTCGATCTTTTCGATCGAATGGAGGGGTCGTCCTCCTCGGTGGGAAAATACTCCTCAGTGGGAGGACGATGTCCACGGGGGCGAAATGCTCCCCGAGCTCTCCTCAAGATGGGAGAGCTCTGGACTGAACCGGAGAAAAGGAATCGAATGCTTTTATAGGGGAATGGTGGTGATATGAAAATGATATTGGATTAGGATGAGACTGTATGGGAAAGGAGGAGAAAATACTCTCATTTCATCATTCTATCAATCATGATGCGGTTGGTTTTACCACAACCGAGAAAAGGATAGGTTACTATGCGAAATGAATAATGAGTGATGAGGAATGACAAATGACTAGAATTGATCTGTAATATGACTTGGGCCAGAAATCAAAGAAGTGCCAAAAAATTATGATTAGCATACGCATTTTCCCATGCTGAAAGTCGCCAAACTGGCCGAACTACAAAATTATCATTCATTACTATGTGCATTTTGGCTCAAAACTATTCATGACAAGCTAGATTTTCAGGAACACTCATGTTGTCATATACCATTTTAAAGATCTATAAATTCTGAATAACGTAAATGTCAGTTTATATTGAACAGTAATCCCTTAGCGCGGCCAGATTGACCAAAGTACGAAAGTAGCTTTCGCACTGATAAGATGAAAACAGCTTATGAGATACAAAAATTACAACGATGTCTATCGTATGATATACTCGGTGACAAATCAAACAATTATGATTAACATACGCATTTTCCCATGCTGAAAGTCGCCAAATTGGCCGAACTACAAAATTATCATTCATTACTATGTGCATTTTGGCTAAAAAAAATTCATGACAAGCTAGATTTTCAGGAACACTCATGTTGTCATATACCATTTTAAAGAGCAAAAAAAATCTGAATAAAATAAATGTCAGTTTATATTGCACAGTAATCCCTTAGCGCGGCCAGATTGACCAAAGTACGAAAGTAGCTTTCGCACTGATAAGATGAAAACAGCTTATGAGATACAAAAATTACAACGATGTCTATCGTATGATATACTCGGTGACAAATCAAACAATTATGATTAACATACGCATTTTCCCATGCTGAAAGTCGCCAAATTGGCCGAACTACAAAATTATCATTCATTACTATGTGCATTTTGGCTAAAAAAAATTCATGACAAGCTAGATTTTCAGGAACACTCATGTTGTCATATACCATTTTAAAGAGCAAAAAAAATCTGAATAAAATAAATGTCAGTTTATATTGCACAGTAATCCCTTAGCGCGGCCAGATTGACCAAAGTACGAAAGTAGCTTTCGCACTGATAAGATGAAAACAGCTTATGAGATACAAAAATTACAACGATGTCTATCGTATGATATACTCGGTGACAAATCAAACAATTATGATTAACATACGCATTTTCCCATGCTGAAAGTCGCCAAATTGGCCGAACTACAAAATTATCATTCATTACTATGTGCATTTTGGCTCAAAACTATTCATGACAAGCTAGATTTTCAGGAACACTCATGTTGTCATATACCATTTTAAAGAGCAAAAAATTCTGAATGAAGTAAATGTCAGTTTATATTGAACAGTAATCCCTTAGCGCGGCCAGATTGACCAAAGTACGAAAGTAGCTTTCGCACTGATAAGATGAAAACAGCTTATGAGATACAAAAATTACAACGATGTCTATCGTATGATATACTCGGTGACAAATCAAACAATTATGATTAACATACGCATTTCCCATGCTGAAAGTCGCCAAATTGGCCGAACTACAAAATTATCATTCATTACTATGTGCATTTTGGCTTGAAGAGATTCAGGAAAACATTAAAGAATCAATTTACAATGTAATAGAAAAATTATGTCGAAAACTAAAATTGAACTCTTCACAAGCAAGCAACATTAAACAAATGTATCATTCACTTTATGAAAATAAGCTAAAAGTAAAGCTACTAAATAAATATACAAGTGAACAAAATAAAACAAAGTTTAATCTAAAAGATCTACACAAGAATTTCATAATAACACAAGTTGACAAAGCAAAAAGTAATTTTGCATTCACATGCAAAAAATTATACTTAACATTTCTTGAAAAAGAATTATCCACTGAAGAAAACAATAGTAGAACATACGAGCCAGACAACTCAATTGACTATGATGAAATAATACGAAGACATACAAGAAAGACTAATGAATACAAACTAAATCAGATAGAGGACTGTGCACTACCACGAATTTATGCTATACCAAAAATGCATAAAAATCCTATTAAAGCACGATTCATTACAGGAGCTTACAACAGTAGTCTGAAATCCATATCAAAAGAACTTCAATTAATACTTAAACACTTAAAACTACATTTCCAAAGATATTGTAAAACAATTACCGAAAGAAATGGCATTAATCTTTATTTTTCAATAGATAACACTACAATAGTTAACCAACGTTTGAAAACTTTATCAAATAAAAATGCAAAAATATTTTGTGCTGATTTCTCTTCATTATTTACCAATCTACCTCATAAAATAGTGAAAGAAAACATATTCAAGCTAATAGAATTAATGTTTCGAAATGCTAAAAAAGAGTACATTAATGTCACAGGACAAAAGACTTTCTACAGTAATTCACCAGCATTATATAGCAGAAGTTACGATAAAAATGACATTAAAATGATGCTTGAATATGTTCTCAATAACAGTTACGCAATATACGCAGGTCAGATATTCAAACAAAATAAAGGAATACCGCAAGGCAACAATGCATCTCCTCAAATAGCAGATCTGACACTTTCATTCATGGAATATGAATATATATACGAAAATATAAAACAAGGACACACTTTAGCACAGAAACTTTCTAGAACATTTAGATACATAGATGACCTATTTCATTGTTCAGATAAATCAGAAGATTTTATAGCAATCACACCATTTATCTATCACAATTCACTATCATTAGAGAAAACAAATCAAACAGATTTCAAAACAGCTTTTCTAGATCTAGACATACATATAGAAAATGGCTATGCGATAACATCAATCTATAACAAAACAGATGATTACTCTTTCAAAGTAATCAGATATCCCCATTATAACTCATGTATACCATTAAGAATAGGATTAAATACTCTACATGGGGAAATACTTCGAATATATCGAAACAGTACCGAGTATAAAAGCTTCTTTGATAGAGCAAAACAGCTTATAGTAACATTTAAAAATCTTAATTATCCATTATTTCAAATTCATAGCAGAATATTCAAAACAATTGGTAATAATCCTTGTATATCAATTAAATATGCAACGAATAAAGGGTTATTATGTCATAGTTTATTAAAAAGATAATATATATGATGATCTTTGATCTTTACAATTATTCAATGCAACAGTCTATCTCTTGAACACAAGACTGATATACCATCCATCTACCCATAGTCAATGACCTCTTCTCTTCTCTTGACCTATTAGACAGAGATTTGTAGTTTGTATAGGTCCAACAATTGCGTATAAATACACCGACCCCACGCTAATCAATCGTCACTCTGCTAGTTATTAATCGTCACTCTGCTAGTTCGCCAAAGGAAAAGAAGTCAGACGGGACGAATGATGGGACTCTTCACTCATCTACTCATCAACAAGACAACATCTGTTCAAAGAAAGGGTTCATTTTAATACCAATTCCGTTGATTATATTGTATTCATCTTTTGTCAATTTTAGTAATTCATACTTAGTTCGCTTTACATGTTGTTTAATAGTACTTTAGCCTAACTAATTAAATAGTTTTCCTTGATTTAATAGTTTAGTTGTAGAATTAAAACAATTTTACACTTTCATATTAAAATCTAGTTTATTAAAGGTTCTAGAAAGACCTGGTGCTGTCTACTGAAGATGGCCGCGACACCAGGCAACGCTTTATGGTGTCTAGACGTAGCGGCCGAAACACCATAAGGCACATTGCTAGTTAACTTATTTAATCAAAAAATTTATATTTAAAGTGCATGCATACTTATTCTTGTACATCTATTAATAATATTAACTTAATTGTAACTTCCCTCGGTTTGTGTATCGACGTGAGAGCCTAGCTCCGCTCTGCACATCCTTGGGATAGTACTAAACCATATATTTATCTTTCTATACCTTCACTAGTCAACCATTCACTACCTATACCATTCCATGTACAATTGCATGCCTTATTCTTCTATTAAATTCTTTAATCTGTACTGTTTCTGTTCGATCGAAAGATCGACTTCCGCGGAGTCTTTTCCGCCACCCCTGAAGTAAAATTCAGGGGCTCAAATCTAAGCGTCCCCACTCGACACTTTATTTGTCGAGATCGGGTGATGCAAACACACATATACTTAACAGCTAAACTATTAGTCTTTATTACTATTTTATTTATGATAAATAACATATATTATCATATATTATCTGTTCATTATAATACATTGTCTTCAGAATCAACAAATAATAAAGTTTTACAATTCGTTTGCTCACAAACTACACTTTTAATTGTTTTTACCACATTTATTAAGTTTTCTACAAAAAATATATAAAAATAAATATATATATCTCCACATGTATATCTCATCATTAACTCTATTGTTTAATTTAAGTCATTTATTAAAACCGAACTATTCGTCTTATTTTACTAATTCTATAATGTCGTTCTCATTTAAAACTATTTCAAATAAATATCATTAAAACGCTTCTATATGAAAAGTCCGCCTCTCCATAGTGGTCGATAAGACCGCTACACAACCACAGGGTGTATACACCCAGTGGAGTGTGTGGATGAGGGGCTCCACATATTCCACATATACGCAACATCTTTTTAAATGACATTCGACTTTAGACAGTAAACCAAAAAGTTCGATTTAAATACTTCGTTTTAAGAACGCTTAACTAAAAGTCTCAATTCCCCTATGAAGTTTTCCCATCTAAAACTTTAAAATAATTCGCATTTAGCTCATTTGCATTTAAAAAATTTCAAATACTTCATGAGTTTTAAACTCATGAAAAAATGGCTTATTAATAATACAAAAATTAGTTCATCAGAACCCTTTCCAAACATTATCACAACTACAGTGACTGCGTGCTGTGTTGACAAAAGTCAACAGCGGTAGACGCAGCCGCATAGTAGTTGGGCCATATCTGGTATACTGTATTCACAGTAGTCACCACCAGGGGCAGCAGCCCTGCCCAAAGAGCTACCGCTGTTGCAAACACGGGTAGAGAGCCCAAAGAATTCTCGCCAAACCCCCAACTCACTCCTTTTGTTCATTACATTCGACCAGTTTTAAGCAAAAAATAGGCGGACGAAAACTTTTTGCTCCTACTCAATATACTACACATAAAGGAACGACTTGTTTAAAACCAAGATGTGTTATTTGCCCAAAAATGAGACTAAACGACCACGTAAAAAGTACAGTAACCAATGACTTATACCAAACGAATAAAGATATTAATACCTCTTGCACTGCAGAAAATGTAATTTATCTTATTACATGTAAAGTTTGTGAAAAACAATATGTTGGACAAACCAAACGACCTGTAAAACAAAGAATGTCTGAACATAGACACTCATTCAGTCATAATAATCGTAATACTTTCTTAAGCAATCACTTTAAAGAAACCTCCCACTCTAAAGAATCATTTTATATTGATATTCTAGATCATTCAATTGATGGTAAAGATTTGACCGAGAGAGAAATATATTGGATTAAAGCACTAAATACAGCATTTCCGCTTGGATTAAATGACCAGATAAGTGGATTCGGAAATATTTCTGAACAAATTGATCCATTATCTAAGCGATCACACCCATACTTCAATATCAAACCGATAAGTTTGCCTAATAATACTAGAGGAATCAGAAAGAAAAGAAGAAAGAAACCAGCATACAAAGATACATCCCCAATTTCCGATATAATCCAAAATATAGAAAACTTGGAAACGATAAATCTCTACACTTATGGTAAATCATTGTATAAACACACACATAAAAGATTAATTCAATACACCGCTACTGAAGAGTTTTACAAGCATAGCTTTAAAACCAGATATAAAATTTATGCATTAGTCTGTAATACCTTCTGGTCAAACAAATCTACTTTAAAAGATGACAAGAAACCGAAAATTATAATGAAGGTTCATTACTTTGGTAGATACATGGAACTTCTTAAAATAGAAAAAGAAATGAATAAAGCATACATATCAGAAGAACTATTAAAATATAAACCTTCCGAAATAATACCTAAAATATCAGTAGTCTATACGTTAGAACAACCAATTTCGTCCTTTCTATGTAACTACAATCGGTTTTTGAAATCATTAAGCAGAGAAGAAAAAGATAAAATACTGAAAGAGGATTGCATCTGTGCTAACTATCCTGAATTCATCGATAAAAAATTGGGTCACATATGCACCGGTAACAGAAATATCATATCGAACCATGAATTAAGAAATCTGTTCTTAATTCATGGTTCGAGTTTGGAACGAGTTATCGGATATCGCCTAATAGCACACTTGAAGAGATTCAGGAAAACATTAAAGAATCAATTTACAATGTAATAGAAAAATTATGTCGAAAACTAAAATTGAACTCTTCACAAGCAAGCAACATTAAACAAATGTATCATTCACTTTATGAAAATAAGCTAAAAGTAAAGCTACTAAATAAATATACAAGTGAACAAAATAAAACAAAGTTTAATCTAAAAGATCTACACAAGAATTTCATAATAACACAAGTTGACAAAGCAAAAAGTAATTTTGCATTCACATGCAAAAAATTATACTTAACATTTCTTGAAAAAGAATTATCCACTGAAGAAAACAATAGTAGAACATACGAGCCAGACAACTCAATTGACTATGATGAAATAATACGAAGACATACAAGAAAGACTAATGAATACAAACTAAATCAGATAGAGGACTGTGCACTACCACGAATTTATGCTATACCAAAAATGCATAAAAATCCTATTAAAGCACGATTCATTACAGGAGCTTACAACAGTAGTCTGAAATCCATATCAAAAGAACTTCAATTAATACTTAAACACTTAAAACTACATTTCCAAAGATATTGTAAAACAATTACCGAAAGAAATGGCATTAATCTTTATTTTTCAATAGATAACACTACAATAGTTAACCAACGTTTGAAAACTTTATCAAATAAAAATGCAAAAATATTTTGTGCTGATTTCTCTTCATTATTTACCAATCTACCTCATAAAATAGTGAAAGAAAACATATTCAAGCTAATAGAATTAATGTTTCGAAATGCTAAAAAAGAGTACATTAATGTCACAGGACAAAAGACTTTCTACAGTAATTCACCAGCATTATATAGCAGAAGTTACGATAAAAATGACATTAAAATGATGCTTGAATATGTTCTCAATAACAGTTACGCAATATACGCAGGTCAGATATTCAAACAAAATAAAGGAATACCGCAAGGCAACAATGCATCTCCTCAAATAGCAGATCTGACACTTTCATTCATGGAATATGAATATATATACGAAAATATAAAACAAGGACACACTTTAGCACAGAAACTTTCTAGAACATTTAGATACATAGATGACCTATTTCATTGTTCAGATAAATCAGAAGATTTTATAGCAATCACACCATTTATCTATCACAATTCACTATCATTAGAGAAAACAAATCAAACAGATTTCAAAACAGCTTTTCTAGATCTAGACATACATATAGAAAATGGCTATGCGATAACATCAATCTATAACAAAACAGATGATTACTCTTTCAAAGTAATCAGATATCCCCATTATAACTCATGTATACCATTAAGAATAGGATTAAATACTCTACATGGGGAAATACTTCGAATATATCGAAACAGTACCGAGTATAAAAGCTTCTTTGATAGAGCAAAACAGCTTATAGTAACATTTAAAAATCTTAATTATCCATTATTTCAAATTCATAGCAGAATATTCAAAACAATTGGTAATAATCCTTGTATATCAATTAAATATGCAACGAATAAAGGGTTATTATGTCATAGTTTATTAAAAAGATAATATATATGATGATCTTTGATCTTTACAATTATTCAATGCAACAGTCTATCTCTTGAACACAAGACTGATATACCATCCATCTACCCATAGTCAATGACCTCTTCTCTTCTCTTGACCTATTAGACAGAGATTTGTAGTTTGTATAGGTCCAACAATTGCGTATAAATACACCGACCCCACGCTAATCAATCGTCACTCTGCTAGTTATTAATCGTCACTCTGCTAGTTCGCCAAAGGAAAAGAAGTCAGACGGGACGAATGATGGGACTCTTCACTCATCTACTCATCAACAAGACAACATCTGTTCAAAGAAAGGGTTCATTTTAATACCAATTCCGTTGATTATATTGTATTCATCTTTTGTCAATTTTAGTAATTCATACTTAGTTCGCTTTACATGTTGTTTAATAGTACTTTAGCCTAACTAATTAAATAGTTTTCCTTGATTTAATAGTTTAGTTGTAGAATTAAAACAATTTTACACTTTCATATTAAAATCTAGTTTATTAAAGGTTCTAGAAAGACCTGGTGCTGTCTACTGAAGATGGCCGCGACACCAGGCAACGCTTTATGGTGTCTAGACGTAGCGGCCGAAACACCATAAGGCACATTGCTAGTTAACTTATTTAATCAAAAAATTTATATTTAAAGTGCATGCATACTTATTCTTGTACATCTATTAATAATATTAACTTAATCAAAACAATTCATGACAAGCTAGATTTTCAGGAACACTCATGTTGTCATATACCATTTTAAAGAGCAAAAAATTCTGAATAAAGTAAATGTCAGTTTATATTGAACAGTAATCCCTTAGCGCGGCCAGATTGACCAAAGTACGAATGTAGCTTTCGCACTGATAAGATGAAAACAGCTTATGAGATACAAAAATTGCAACGATGTCTATCGTGTGATATACTCGGTGACAGATCAAAAAATTATGATTAACATACGCCTTTTCCCATGCTGAAAGTCGCCAAACTGGCCGAACTACAAAATTATCATTCATTACTATGTGCATTTTGGCTCAAAACAATTCATGACAAGCTAGATTTTCAGGAACACTCATGTTGTCATATACCATTTTAAAGAGCAAAAAAATCTGAATAAAATAAATGTCAGTTTATATTGCACAGTAATCCCTTAGCGCGGCCAGATTGACCAAAGTACGAAAGTAGCTTTCGCACTGATAAGATGAAAACAGCTTATGAGATACAAAAATTACAACGATGTCTATCATATGATATACTCGGTGACAGATCAAAAAATTATGATTAACATACGCATTTCCCCATGCTGAAAGTCGCCAAATTGGCCGAACTACAAAATTATCATTCATTACTATGTGCATTCTGGCTCAAAACAATTCATGACAAGCTAGATTTTCAGGAACACTCATGTTGTCATATACCATTTTAAAGATCTATAAATTCTGAATAACATATTTAAACAGAATGTTTTCGAAAAAAAAGTTAATTCACGATTCGCGGTACCATTATATGCTACCTCGGTCTCTCACTATACGTTAGCGTAGGGAGAGCGAGAATGTATCAAGTGAAAAAACAGCAAAAGGGTTAGGTCATGTTGAGAGAGGTCTTCTTTTGCTGATCCTCATGGGGGATTGAACTTTCTTGCCGACCAACCGATCGGATTGACAGTTCGACCTGTTATCCACTAGACCATGGGTCCCTATTCTTCGATGTGTCAAAGGATCTAGATATACTCGCTCATACCCCTACTTATATACCGATGCGTGGCTCCGCCCATTTTTGGTGAGCCTTGTTTATAGCGATTCTAGCCCCTCCCATTTAACTTCGCGGGGTTGGACACCGATTGAAATCAATAACAACCCCAAATTCTTTATTATTTCGGAGGATGGGAACGTAGCGATGCAGAGATTTGCCGAAAGACGATACGAGAAGCGGATGCTGCACATCCCTCTTCCAGAACAGCATAGAGTTGACCACCCGAAACGATGACGATGGAACTCCGATGGAGTCACGACCAAGGTCATCCTGAAGAAGAATACATTATTTACCACTCATTCTAAGATTTCACATGGTCAACGAACTAAGAGGGCGCTGTCTAAACTTTGTCTAAAGTCGCATGTATTTTTTACTCGCTGCTCGCGCAATTTAATAGCTCTCGTAGCGTACGACGGTCTTATTAATTATTAAATGTTGGTGGCGCCTATTCAAATTTTGACTATATTTCAAATCGAATCTTTGGAACAAAAACATAGATCAACGATCAATTTTAAAAGGAGCTAACACGGAGAAGAGATACAATGAAAGAGACCAATGATAGCATCCGAAATGAACAAGATTAAGATCACGGTGTACTTGATAATGCACATTTTATTACCAGCATTGTATTTAATTTTTTTATAAACTTCGTGAAAATAAATGTTATTATTATACGTTTTGATCCATAATGCTATTTAAGAGTGTATAGATGATCCTAAAACAGTTGTGCAACTACCGTACCTTTGACCGAGAAAGAGCAGCCGTGTTATCAGTAGACTAGCCGCACTCCGAGATTCCATTAGTAGCGCAAGTCACGGGAGAGCGAGTCTCAGGCGTTCCAGGCCTCGTCTGCAACGGTTTCCTGAAACGTTGCTTATTAAATAGGCCAGGTTACGGTAGCTAAATTAGAGTATACGTATCTTGTCAGATTGACTGTATGGTCCAGAATAGATGATGTTAGCATTCTGAACGAGGTGTCCTTGACTCCGAAGCGAAGACCTCGAGGGGGCCATCTGCTCGACTTTGAAGGCAGTAACGGTAGACTATGGAATCTGAAATTGATTTTAATAATTCAAAAGGGAAGAGAAGAGACAAATTGAGGACTCTCCAGTGTGGCTACAATCGATTAGACGAAGAAAGTGAGAGAAATTGAGAGCGGGCCAGAAAAGAGAAACATAGATAGGGAATATGAAACATAAGAATGGGACACTGTACGAAAAGGAAAGATCAAAGATCAACTTTAAAATAAACTAACGCAGATAAGATACACGAAATGAATAAGAATGAGATTACATGGTATAAGATGATGAGATGCATACAAATTGGAATATACTGGACGAAGGAATAGACAAAAATAACGATATGCAAATGGGCAAAGAGAGATAAAAGATCTAGCAAACAGTCGATCGATAATCAAAGGGTGAGATGATATGGGAAGTGGATGGACTCTGGTATTTTCGAACTAGTAGTTTACTTATATTTCCCACTATCCGTAGACTTGCAAGTCTTTGGCTAGTTTAAAGTTTACTAGAAGTGGTGTATAATACGGTAATACATTTCGTCAAATGTTCTTTCACTAGTAGTAAGCTACTGGTCTGTGATGTAACGTAAGTAAACTACTAGTTTAGAAATACCAGAGGAAGGGCGAGATGGTCGAACACAATAGATTGGCATAGAGAGGAAGCTAGAATCTTAGCCGAATATTAATTAATAGAAACATAGAAGAAGAGAAAGGAGATTGGACCAATATTATTGTAGCATGTAATACAACAAAAAAGGCAGGAAAGGAATTCCAGAATGGATTGAATAACGATTGCTAAACACTGTCAGATCGAAACGTATTTCTTTCTCCTACCACTCTCACAAACCCATACTCTCTGCTCCTTCTCCTGCTCTATTATATCCAAAGAGTCCCTAAAAAATAGTGGACAGTGAACGAAAAGGTATCAAGATTAAACATAAACTGTAATGAAATACATATAAACTTGGAGACGAGAAGAAGATGGGTAAGGCGATACGATTGAACGAAATGCAAGAAATGAATAATAATGAAATATAAAGAATATGCGGTTGATGAAAGAGTACACAACAATAACGATAAACAAAAGAGACAAAAGCAACAGCGATTAATAATCAGAAAAGTGAGGTATAATGAGAGAGAGAGAGAGGTCAGAGGGGCAGAGACTGAGATGGAGAGATAGAGCAAGAAAGGATAGGAGGAGAACGAGAGAAAGAGAAACTTTGACCTGACATGCGTGGGTCCACGTGATGAGACTGAAAATGGCGGGAAGGGCATAGGGAATCAAAGGAAATAGATTGATTGATTGAACAGATTGAAAGGGAATGGATTGATGATGGGTAGATCACTAGTATGTCTGTCTCTAACCTCTCTCACAAATCCACACTCTCTCTGTGCTCAAAGAACTCCGCTCAAAGAACGATCACATCCCATGTACTAGCAACAACAATAAGAAATATTGATTGATTCTTGCCTATTAAAGAGTTCAGCCAATCAATCAACAATATTGCAGATCGGCTCGAGACTCCGTTCTGTCTTCAAAGGGGGGAACTGTGATTCATCTTGATTGTTCCATCGTGGATGGAAGGAGGACGCTGAGAAGGTAAAGGCAAAAGGTAGTGGTACAACCCGTTATTCAAGGAAGACGAAGTCCTGCGCGTGATCACTGCACGTTAGTTCAATCATAAGAGAGTCTGTACAATAGCCGGGAAATAGGAATTATCTCAAAATGAATAATTGTGTACGAAATATATGGTATGGTCCACGCATACAGCGCCTATAAACAGTAGGTGTATTCAAATTGCGACAACCGGACTGGAAAAATGGTCCGCGCGTAAGTTCGAAATACACAGTATTCTGGTCCAAGCCATTTTTCTTCGAAAGCAAGACAAAGGAGAGACCATTGTATTCGAGAGAGTTTGTATGTTGAGCGGTCGTTCTTGCTTTGAAAGTCATGAGAATGCTGTGAATAATATGAGTAGAGAAGGGAGGGAAGGGTGATCGAAGCGTGGCGCATTGGTAAGATGGCCGCCTCTCCTCCCAAAGGGTACGGGTTCGAATCCCGACCGGAGATTTCACTTTGTCCCTTATTGTACACTCTGAACTAACGTGACTGCTAGGTCGTTGATAATTCTGTCATAATTTAATGGTGAGAAGAAGACGATTAAATTCCAGGAAGATACTCTGGCCATGAACGGCATTTTATTTGTCTTTGTTGCTGGCTATGCTGCTATCACAGCGTTCTCATGACTTTCAAAGCAAGAACGACCGCTCAACATACAAACTCTCTCGAATACAATGGTCTCTCCTTTGTCTTGCTTTCGAAGAAAAATGGCTTGGACCAGAATACTGTGCTATACGATACTGAATGACCCAAAGCTTGCATTGCATTGGTCGAGAAAATAAACCAGAAGAGAGCCGTGGTAGCATACAGTGGTGGCCAGAAGGAAAACATATTTTGGTTTTTTGAGAATAACTTTTCTTGTAGTCAACCGATCACCTTGAAATTTTTATATAGTGTGCTCAAGCATGTTTCACAATGTACACCGAGGTATGGAGCCGGTTTTTCAATTTCAACGGCTTCCAGGCTACAGTATCCCAAAATTACCGTATGGTTCATTTTGAGTGGTTGAACTTGCGACGTATTTTCCTTGTTTTAAACAATTTTTTCACCGTTTAAAAAGTATTTACGCATGCTACTATAGTCATTTATCGATAATGTTTGCATTTATTGGATATTAATATTCATATCGTAGATATATTGAGAATTTCAAAAGGTTAAAAATTTTCCATCATTTTTGCTTGTTTATTATGATTTTTTAAATGTATTTTCTTGTATTGTTGTTTTTTGATTATGGCAAAACCGAAAGAAATGTGATATCTATACCCTGATATCCTGCGCGTCATCTTCCGCGGCGGTTTGAATGGTCTGAAGCATCTATCCATCTTGGTGTAAACCAGTCAACTCTCCTGTATCATTGAAAAGGTCCCCAAATCCGTGAAAACCCGTCAACCATCACTGCCTGGTATTTCACGCAGCACCTAGCACCTTGATGACAGGAATATTATCAGCATATCGCGCGAGATCCCGCGGGCGAACTCCACAATCAACCAGCAAGAATTGGCACTATACGGTATCACTCCTCCATCGACTCACACCATCCGTATACAGCCCAAACACGCTGGTTTTAACGCTAAAATTCTTAGTACGAAGCTCATAATATCTTCTAAGAACAGAGAGAATCGTCTGAAGTGGCTAAAGGCTAATTTCAAATAGACAGTCGCAGACTAGCGAAAGGTCGTCTGATCGGAACAGTCCAAGTTCAATCTCTTTGGGCTCGGAAGGCCGGGTTTACGTTCGTAGACCAGTCGGGGCCCGAGATGATGTCCACAAGCTCGTCCCCTAGGAGAATCACGGAGTCAGAAGCGTCATGGTGCACAGAGATTCGTACTATGTCCTCTGCAGCGATTCAAAGGAATCGTGATCGCAACGGCTATCGTACACTCCTGCTCGCCGCACGACGTTGGATCAGTCAGAAGCACGGAAACTAAGTACTAAACTAATATTTGTTAATTTAATCCGTTTAATTATTGATTTGCACCTGAATTTTTGCCCAAATATCACTCCCTTGAGTTATCCGCTTTGACATTGATTTAATCAATTATTTTGATTGTTAACGTGTTGAATATTGATAATAAATTTGATTAATTGATTTAAAAAAATATATTCGTGAAAAAAATCGAAAAAACTGCATGAATACGTTTAAAAATTAGAGGAGAAGTAACTTCCTCAAAATGAGCCATACGGTCACTTTAGGATACTGTAGCCTGGAAGCCGTTGAAATTGAAAAACCGGCTCCATACCTCGGTGTACATTGTGAAACATGCTTGAGCACACTATATAAAAATTTCAAGGTGATCGGTTAACTACAAGAAAAGTTATTCTCAAAAAACCAAAATATGTTTTCCTTCTGGCCACCACTGTAGTTTGTTCCCAAATTGGATGGAAAGTAGTTTAAAATGATCATCAGATCGCTAAACCTTCTTAGAATGTTGAGCATAGAATGTAGAGCTTAACTATTTCATGTGAAATTGTCGGAATTTAATTCATTTGTATTTCCGCAATGTTGAATAAACGAATTTTCTATTGTTATCTTGCCATTCAAGCTTCTAATTCTTTATAGAGAAAAATATAAATGTAAGTCGTGTCAAGCAATGCCAATCCTAATCAGAAGGTAGATCTTCGTGCAAGATTCAGACTGAAAGGATACGCTGCAGGTGTGAATGGACACACTCTGCTCTAAACGCTCTTCGTACGCGGATACGCGGTAGCCGCGCGGGATGAAACGTGGCACGAAAATGGATGCACTCTTTGAACTCAGCGTGGTCAAGTTATCTATACTTGGTGTGTAACTCATTAAAAACGAATAATAATGAAAAAAGTTAGTTCACGATTCTATGGGGCCTCTGCCTCCCACTATACGTTAGCGTAGGGAAAGCGAGAATGCATCAAGTGAAAAATGGCAAAAAGGTTTGGCTTCCTTTGAGTGAGTTATTCTTTTGCTGATTCTCATGGGGGATTGAACTTTCTTGCCGACCAACCGATCGGATTGACAGTTCGACCTGCTATCCACTAGACCATGGGTCCCTATTCTTGGATGTGTCGAAGGATCTACATATACTCGCTCATACCCTTACTTATATACCGATGCGTGGCTCCGCCCATTTTTGGTGAGCCCTTTTTTATAGCGATTCTAGCCCCTCCCATTTAACTTCGCGGGGTTGGACACCGATTGAAATCAATAACAACCCCAAAATCTTTATTATTTCGAAGATCGAGTTCTTGACGATGCAGAAGAGACGTCCATCATTCAGAATCGTATGGAGTTGACAGAGTTGACTACCCAAGACGACGATGCCGGCGTTTTGATGGATGCATCAACGTTAAAGATGATGGTTATCCTGAAGAATGATACAATGCCACTTATTCTAAGATTTTCCCCTCCCCTCCCTCGTTCCCCCTTCATACGCTCGAATCACATGATACACGTCACAGACATTGTCATGAATAATAAATTATTATGTAATATATCACAAAATGTACAATGAATGAATGGATAACGCGAATAGTAAGTATCTCTATCTCTAGTAATATAACAGGGATGTCCGGAGAAAATATTTTCGGAAAATCGAAAAATCGGAATGTCGAAAATTCAGAAAATCGGAAATGTCAGCCCTGGCATATCTCTAGCATATCTTATATTTTAAAAATCAATAAAAACAATACGATGCTTCACTCGTTAAAAATATAGTCTATAAATCAATCAATAAATATAAAAGTATATCAAATCAATCAAACAATCAATCAATCAATACTCCTATTTCCTGTTGAAAGCCCTCAGGGCATCTTCCAGCTGGGACACTAGTCGATCGAGCGTCGGTTTCTCCAGTCGGAGCCTTAATCAATAAGTCAGTAAGTACAGTATTCTTAGGTCTAAGTCCCGATAAGTACGTGACAAAGTCACAGCAATTGCGATCGATCTTTCTTTGATCTGATCTTTCTTTGATCAAGGTTCCTAAACTCCTCTTATCTTTCGATTTACATTGCAAAAGTGATCTTTCATTTATGATCAAACTACAAAATCCTCGTTCGAATCTCTATCATAGAAAGATTGGGGATGCATGTCGCATTCTCTCTAACACCTAGCCAAAACCAAATAACCACCACCGCACGGTTCCCCTGATCAATTATCGATCATTGATCTCTCATTTTAAACTTTGATCTCTCATTTTGATCTTTGATCTCTCACCTCGTCTCCTTCTCCTCGCCCAACTTTGATCAATGCCACTGTCAATAAAGTCATTGAACATATTATTCCTAGACTAAAGGAAAAGCTTAATAAATTGAATTTAAATATTGACGCAAAAGACGTAACACGATATACTGATCAGTTAAAACAATTAAAAAATGACTTTATAATTACTATGGTAGACAAAGCATCTGGAAATTATGCATTCACTTGTAAAAAGTTATATATCATGATGATGGAACAAGAGATGAATACATCCAATGGTAATGAAAGAACTTATGTACAAGTTAATGACCTCGATTACGAATCAAAGATCAAAGATCACTTACAGTTCACACTCAGTATGTCAATTCCCAGAAATATGGAATGTGCTCTCCCTCGTATATACGGAATACCGAAAATGCACAAAACACCCATAAAATTCCGATTTATCACTGGTGCACATAATAGTAGTCTTAAACCATTATCAATTCGACTTCAAAGAATCCTTAAGTTCTTACAAAACCACTTTAAATCATACTGTAACTTTACTTCTAGACATAATGGGATTAACGTTTACTTCTCTGTTCAAAATACTTTTAAAGTGTTAAACGGTTTTAAAAACATTACAAACGGGAAAAATGAGATATTCTGTGCTGATTTTGCATCACTATTTACTAACTTACCACATAAAGTTGTTAAAGAAAAATTATATTATCTCATTGATTTACTATTCAAAAATGCTAATTCAGAATTCATTAATGTTCAAGGAACCTATGTTCGTTATGATAAAACTAATAGTTTAGAAAAAGGCATCACTTATCACAAAAATGATATTAAACTTATGTTGGATTATATATTAAAGAACAGTTATGCTTTTTATGGTGGAACATATTACAAACAAGAGCGAGGAATACCACAAGGAAATAATGCATCGCCACAAATAGCAGATCTTACCCTTGCTGTAATGGAATTTCAATATCTATCTAAGAAAGTCAAAGCTGGTCATGCATTAGCATATTCACTAAATAGAACGTATAGATATATTGATGATTTATTCCATATATCCAGTAAATGCAAGGATTTCATAAAATTAACTAGTAAAATGTACCACAAATCTTTATCTTTAGAACGAACTAACAATCAGGATAATAACTGTGCTTTTCTTGATCTACAAATAGATATAATTAATAGCGGTCAAGTTAAAACCTCACTTTATAATAAAACAGATGATTATCAATTCAACGTAATTCGATATCCCCATTATCAATCAAATTCTCCTGTTAATATTGGTCTAAATACACTACATGGTGAAACTATTCGCATATACAGAAATTGTTCTGAATATAAGGACTTCGTGAACAGAATGAAATCATTGACAAAGTACTTTGTATCGATTGACTACCCTATATACTTAGTGCATAAAAGAATATTCAGAACATTGAATACTAATCCATCAATATCCATTAAATATGCAACTAGTAATAGTGATATATGCATTCGTTGTCTATGATAAACTTGCTTTGGTATAGCCAATGTTTCCAATAAGAGGTAGAAGTGGACAGACCACTTCCCAGACGATCGATAACGACTGCGCAACCTAGTGATCTACCTGAACAGAGACAGACATGCGCCTCTCTCACTCTATCCATTCTTCTCTCATTCTATACCAGTCGACTCGCATCAATCGATTCGAAAGGAACAACTACCCAGGGAATAAGGATTCAATCGATTCAAGGATACGTAAGTATAGATTATAATATACATATTAGTGCCACTTTCGCTAAAAGATATATGCATGAATTTTGGTAATATTAGACTAATAATTTCATACAGTTTTGATGTGTATTGTTTTCATGTATACTTTCACGTTATTGTAATATTACTAACATTAGAAATGAGATTTTGCATGATTTTGCTATAGAACTATCATAATAAACTTTTATGTAAACTAACTCAATGGGGGTTCTACTGAAGATGGCCAACCCCATTGGGTAGAGGTTCACTGTCTAGAACCTAATGGCCGAAACAGTGAATCTCGCCTCTACTAATAACTACTTTAGTTTCATTATTATCTATTTTATGAGTACATTTGCATGTTTAACTATTACATATTTTGCTTATAATTGCAAAAGTGATCTTTCATTTATGATCAAACTACAAAATCCTCGTTCGAATCTCTATCATAGAAAGATTGGGGATGCATGTCGCATTCTCTCTAACACCTAGCCAAAACCAAATAACCACCACCGCACGGTTCCCCTGATCAATTATCGATCATTGATCTCTCATTTTAAACTTTGATCTCTCATTTTGATCTTTGATCTCTCACCTCGTCTCCTTCTCCTCGCCCACTACGTCCATCATGATCAACGCTGACGGCACCGCTGGCACGACGGCGGACGAGCGCGTGCACACCTTCAACAAAAAAAGCATTAAATGAGACATAATGGACTACCGTAATCCACACCACCAACTACCACACCATACTAACTTATCGTGAACTGATTTCAAGAAAAAAAATTAATTGTTTCGTATCTAATACGAGCGAATAGTCGATCAACTTAATGGAGCAAATTAAATAATAATACACCATTTCGAAACGAGAAATCACCAGGCGAACAATTCAGTGACGCTTGGTCCAACCGAAAGAATAATAAAATTAGCCTATGTGGTACGGTTAGAACTCATGGCATGAAATCATTTCATTGGAAACTAACATAAATAAAAAAATGTAAGCGACATTACAGTATTCATATTTCGCAAAAGACAGAAAGTACCGTAACACCACACCACGCTCACCTCAATATCCACCCGACCACGAACTCTTCGCAGTGCGCCCTTCACCTCCGGCTTGTCGCTCTGTCAATCAATCAATAATATCTTCCGATCAATCGATACAACTACCGTATACCTCCTCATCGTCTACCGTAATCCCTCGTTCTCGTTCAACCTCACTCCAGGCGACGATCGCTGCCAGCTGATCGCTCTGCTCGAGTACGGTAGCGAGTGATGGCTGGAAGAAATCAATCGATAACTCCCTCTGTATACGGTAGGAAGAAGAAATCAATCAATAACTCTCTCGGTATATGGTAGGAAGAAGAAAGCAATCAATAACTCTCTCGGTATACGGTACATAGTGATCACGGTAGGAAACTTCGGACCGAAGACAGGAAAAATACTGTTGTTATTTCTTCTACTGTTATATGATGTTCTAACAATAAAGAGGGCGAAAGAAAAGAAAGCAAAACAGGCCAGTGATCTAAAGATCGAAGATCAAAGATACCATCTGCATCAGTGCCACAAGTAAGAGAAATACCTGGTGAGATAAGCTTTATTCAATCTCTCTCCCCTCCCCCCCCCCATTGTCCTCCCCCATCTCCTCCCATATGTGTACTTAGCCCGATTACACCCGCGGGGAATTCAAACTGCAATTCCCTGTTGCAAAAAACACGTACAATGATTGTCCTAATAACGAAACACTCCCTCAGAGGTTGAGAACTTCTCAGCGATTCTTCCGATAATTAAAAACAACTAAATAAACAATGACGTTCAGATTATATTTAAAACTTTTTTTGAACAGCCTCGTAAAGCAACCCTTTTCTAAAAAAATTCCAGCTCTGATGCTATCTGTACACTCGAGCTCCAGGAATCCCGCCCATGTTATAGAGTTAGAATAAGCCAAATGATAAATCAATCAATCAATCAAAACCTGATCAGTGAGTAGGAGGTGCAACTCGATCAGCAGAAGGATCGCCGTCTTCAACTGCACTGTGGACAGACCTGCGGCATCTGAAAATAATCAATCGATAAATCAATAATAAGTATACAAATTGCTCTCTCTAATGTGGTATCAATCGAGAAGACTACATATTGATCGACCGATAAATCGATAATCAGTCATTAATTACTATAAAGTAAAGTATACAGTAATTGCCCACAAACGAAGCACCTTATGCACTTTTAAAGCACATTTAACCACTCAAAAAGTTTGATCATACGTGGGCGGCATTGTCGCTAGAGGCAAGACCCACCCGATTTAGCCAAAATTCATTCAAAAATGAAAACCATTTAGCTAAAATTCATTATAAAATTATTTTTTTTGCGCTCGATCAAGTGATTTAAATTTCCAGCAGCAAAGATTACCTACGTATGCGCTTGATGAGCTAATCAATAATCAGCGGGTTACGGTAGTCTAATAATAATATTGATCGATGAACCTGCAGCCCGTTGTAGTTGACTCTCTCCCAGTCGCTGATCCGCCCATGCGGATGCTGCCTGCAGGCACACTTCCAGATCTGCCATGAGAGGATACGGTATTAGGATACTGTAATCGATCGAACGAAATGACTATTACGGTAGTCAAGTGATCGTTTATCGATTGATTTATAATACAGCAAAAAATCGATCAATAAAATGTTCAGTAATACAGTAATCCATCAATAACCCACTCCCATCGTTCACTGCAGGACGCAACCTCGAAAGATGTTCTTCAGCAATCTTCCTACCATCCGTCATACTGCGGGACAAACAGTGAGTATTGATCGAATCGAAAGATTATCAATTGATTGGTGAGATACGAGAGGGTTAAAAAACCATTAGTGAAAAAAGTACAAACGTTTATTTAAATCTTTAAAATGAAATTTATCGGATAAGGAAGCTTGAAGCATACGGGCGATAAATCACAAACAACAACAACGTATCAAAATGCACAAATTAAGGGAAAGTTAGGGGAAATCGCTACTAAAATCAATTGAACAAATTCAGAGACGATCAAGGCAAAATTACGGCAGCTACTATACTGAATCCCATTCAACAACACCAGACGGATACTGTAGATACCGTACTCCTCATTCATTACATAGATTCTCGTATGTTCTATTCAAAAGTTGCGAAAAGAAAAGGGAGAAAAGCAGATAAAACTCTCCTCGTTTCACACACTCTCTCGGCTCTTTTCCTTTCTTTTCTTTAAATTGTGGACAGCACATTACTACACACAGGTTCCCGTTCCGGATGACTACTCTCCGGTTCTGGATCCGGCTCTGCCTCGACCTCCCTAATCACAACATCGTCTTCGTCCTCTACAACCAGAAGCTCTTCTCCTTCATATCCCTCCACCACCACTTCCTCCACTATTTCTCGCTCCATAGAGTCGTAAACGCGAGTTGGACCCTGAAAGAGATCAAAGATCAATTTATTATCGAGAGATCAAAGATTAATCCATTATTGAAAGAGATCAAAGATCGATCGATATTCGCTGCATTCCAATCATTCCACACTCAATTTCTGCTGCACTACAGCAAGGAATACAAATAGAAAGAGCTAATCAATACAATTTCCCCCCTGATAAAGTATCCCTAAACCATAGATCGAACAACTACGTTACAGATTTGTAAAATGCGGTCAGGTTTTCACAAAAAAATTCCATGACGCGGATAGATTTTTCAAAAAAAAATCCCATAGGCTTCGTAGTTTTTCGACTTATGAGCTAAACCAATTCGATCGTCAAGACCACCCACCTTCTGCTCGCTTAGCTCCACATTCGCGCCAATGTCGTCGTATGTGCACAGCAACTGCAATGGGGGTTGGTATAATTGAGTGGATGTTTTTCTAAACGGCAATCTTGTGTTTGTCAGTCACACACGCGGCGATTCAGTGGTAAGAATATTTATCATACTGGCCTGTGGCTTATATACAGGATAATGTGTCTGTGGAATGTAATAACAAAATGATAGACTATGATAAAGAAGAGAGCATAGACAGATAGAGGGGCAGTCATAAGGGATAGATAAAGATCTATTGAATATGCGGAAGGACAATGAAGCAAATGATACACTATGATCGATGATTCATCGTTCATCGACACTCCACCTCGGGAAGTGAACTACATAGGTAGATACTACACAGGTTAAGGGTTGAATAGAGTAAGGCTAAAGATACATACGAGAATTATGACGGATTGACTAATCTAACGATTGAATGGTTGAGAGAGAAAGAACCAGACTACTCGTTCTTCATATGGGGAATCTTATAATAGAGAGTGAGAACAACAAAGCAAGTAATAAGTATAATTATTGAATAAGGTGGAAGGTTGAATCCTAACCTCTCTTCGAGGGCCTCAATCATATTTGACACAATGATTGGGATTGACTGCATAGCCTTCGTTGCTCCTGTGACCGCGAAGACCGAGGTAGTCGAGAGAGTTCCTTCCAGCTGTATCCTTGTTGTTCCTCCTCCGCATCGAAGAGTACATGATGACGATAGGCGATTCCGATCATAGACGAGTTGAACCTTCCTGATCTCTAGAGATCCACATTCAACGGAGAATCGTGGTCCTTGATCACAGATGACATGTCCAAGTGATGGGCTTCGACTTTCACATTGATAAGAAAGGATAGCTCCAGATGTACACGAGTGGCATCCTTCGATTGCGAGTGGCTTCATCTTGCAGTCCATCTTCGTTTGTATCTTCTCAATCTTCCAGCGCTTGACGACAATTTGGAGAGACACCGATGCCGATGATGATTCCACTGCGATCCTTCCTTCCTCGGTGTTCTTGATTGTCAAAAATGTTAAAACGCGCTCTCTGTAAGGGCGGAGGGGGGGGGGGCACAAAGTTTCAAAATCATCCTAGACCATTCATATTTGGTGGTTAGAGTCCCTAGGGGTGGGATACACTTCAGCCAAAAAAATTACCCGAATTATCGATTTTGATCTACCAAAAGTGAAAAAATCAAATTGATTTTTCCTATCGTGTCATATATCATTCGGAAGAGCGTTGAAAGTTATGTAAAACTGACAAGTTTCAAAAGATTTCATTCATTGGTTTTTGAGAAAAATCCGATTATAAAATAGTAACTTCCACTTTCAGAAATAATCATAGAAAAACAACAACTGAAATAACTAGAAATCATGTGGCGTATTATAAAAACCAATTAAAACAGTCTAGAACATCGAAAAAAAGATGATTAGGAGCCAAAACGGAACTAAAAAAAATTTGCAAAAATTTTGACCCGTTGCCGGAATCGAACCTGCGTCGAGAATTGTAACGCTAAAAAGCGTTAGTTTTTTGCCAATATGTCATATTCCGGAACGCAGATTTTTAAAATGAGTGTGTTATTCGGATAGCCCTGCTATTTTTACACAATATTTTAGCAGGAGCATTAATAAGAGATTTCTGGAAAGTGGTCTGCTATTTAACGAAAGGAAGAAAACCTTGCATTTTTTCGAAAAATCGGATTTTTCTCAAAAACCAATGAACGAAATCTTTTGAAACTTGTCAGTTTTACATAACTTTCAACGCTCTTCCGAATGATATATGACACGATAGGAAAAAATCAATTTGATTTTTTCACTTTTGATAGATTAAAAAATCGATAATTCGGGTCATTTTTTGGCTGAGGTGTATCCCACCCCTAGGGACTCTAACCACCAAATATGAATGGTCTAGGATGATTTTGAAACTTTGTGCCCTCCGCCTGTCGCTACCCCTCCGCTGTTAGGGATGGTGCGTTTTAATCAAGGATAGGTATTCACTTGAGCAATAGAGATTTCATGAAACCAAAATCAACCGGGCTAGATCTCTCTTGCTGCCTTTGGCAAGAGTTGTCCAGTAAAGGCACAACCGAGCCGACTACGACAATTACATTGCATCACCTCTTGCGACAATGCGACGTACAGTATCCTCCTACCTTATCCCACCAGTACGCCAACCGTAACTGATACACTAACTACCGTACCTCTTCAAATTCGTACTGTTCCTGTCGTATTCTCTGCTCTCTCAATCGTCTACTCTCCTGCTCCATTCGTCCTTTCCGACGTCGCTTCGCACATTCGATATCATGATCGATGATCGATTCCTGTTAATATAATTATGTTTATTAATATAATTATTTTTTGAAATATTAAAAAATTTTTTTAAATGTATTAGTACAGTAATCACGATGATTACATTACAATTCACACAGTTCTGATGTTTGCATCAAGCGTCTACACTAATTGAAAACCCATTTCTTCCTTCCAAAGCATTTCATTCGCGTCACTTTTGATTCGACCAGTGGCCGTATGCATGAACAACGGAAAACCGTTTCCCGGGAAAATGTGACGTCATTAGCATAGGCGGAGTATTTTTGGAAAACGCCTCCGCTTACGCAAATTACGTCATTTTCCCGGAAAACGGTTTTCCGTTGTTCGTGCATACATTTTGGGGGGGGGGGGGGTTATATTATAGGGGTTATATTTTGTCCGGTCATCCCACGATTTTGTCTCGATCTTTACCATACATTGCCATACCCTCGTAGTGCGAGGCTTGACCCACTATATAAGGCCCATTTTAGGCCACTTGATAAAAAATTAAGCTAAAATGACGATTTTCAAGCGAAAATAACGAATTTTGTGAATCAACCCATCCTATTTCGCGAATTGACCCACTATATAGAAGTAAACGGCGAGGGCACCGAAAATGTATGAACTTTACGTGAAAGACGTCATAAGTTAGTTTGCCTCATTGTAAAGGAATAAATAAATAAATGAATAAATAAATAAATAATGTCTCCACTCTGACCTCCACCATGAGCTCATCGGGAGATCTCTCCAATCTCCTCTTTCTTCTCGTCGATGACGTCGTCGCGGCTTCAGAAGGAGTCAATCGAGAGAGACGAGGAAGGGTGGGTGGAGGAGAGGGCGCGGGAGAGGGATCGGGTGATGGGTGACGATTCTGAAATGGAATATTAAAAATAATTGTTGAATATACCTAATTGATTGTTAATAGACTGGAACTGCTAAGAGTACAGTGAAACTCGAACTTTGACTTCATTATAAGTAAAAATTTAAATAATTTGAAATTTAAAAAAATATAGAAAACCCAGAGCACAACCAAGCACAACACTACACCTATTCAATTAAAATAGAAACAAATCTCAATATTACTATTCTGCTATGTATTCTGCTATACAGTAAAATACAATTTCGGATAACAGATAGCCCAAGCTCCCACAATAGGTCGAATAGCTACGTTAGAGATTCACAAAATGATATCAAACTCCGCAGTTTACAACGTACCTTTCGACCTATGGAGCCGTCCAAGCAACGTCCCCTTCCCCTTTCACACTAACCTGTGTACCCGATTCGATGTAATCGTGTCCGAGATGAGCATCACAGTATTCCACGTGCACACAGCCATTACGAAGGATGAGTACCTATGATGAGAGTAGATCAGATTATTGATTAGCATTATTTATTTATTTAATTTCCATAATATATTATGAGCGGGAGATACATAGTGAGATTCATGGGATGGTGGTGTATGTATTACATGGAGCTAATGCCAATCCCGAAAGACTCGCAAAAGGAACTCAAAAGCGACAGGTGGAAAAACACCGTTAGTGCCAAGGCACGGATTGCTGCCATAGATCACAGCCGAGGCTACAGTATACTCTCCACCATCGCCCCAACTACCGTATCTCTACCCTACAGTATACCCTCAACTACCATATCACTCACCTACCGTATGCCTCACCTACAGTATACCCTTCACCATAACCCACAACTACGGTATCCTTACCCTACAGTATACCCTCAACTACCGTATGCCTACACTCACGGCAAATTCTCTTAGATATAGGTTGTCTAACTGTTCAGCTATAGAGAAAGGTTATCTTACTCCAAACTCTCTCAAAAAGGCACGTTAGATAATATTCTCTCGCTCGAGATAGTAATGGGGGCTGGAGTAAGCTAACTAAGTTATCTCACATATGAGAGAACGTTTCTCTAATTGTCGCATCTTAGATAACCTATGGCTCAAATATGAGACAGTTTGCCGTCAGTGTACCCTCCACCATAACCCCCAACTACCGTATGCCTACCCTACAGTATACCCTCCACCATAACCTCAACTACCGTACCCTCATATGTGCAGTACAGTGTCTCCTCTCTGCCTGTCTCCACTCTTCCTCATCCTCATCCATAAGTGGATACAGATACATATCATCATCATCATCATCATCGATGGGAGGGACGGATGTCCCTGGTGAGACTCCGCCCCCTTCTCCTCGTCCACTTCGACGATTACGACGTCGACTATGATGATCGATATCGGATTCCGAGGATGAGGAATTTCCATCGTCTACCTGAAATCAATCGATAAATAAGCTGATCAATCGATAAATTGACTGATCTTCTTTTCTCTTCATGATCAAAAATAATGAAAAGAAAGAAAAAAGAGGCGAGAGAGCGTGTAAAACGAGGAGAGTTTTGGTCACTTCTGTTCGAAACTTTTTAGAGAAGAACTATAAAAATGGCACCCCAAACTAATTTGAAACCATCCGTTATGACCACACTCTCTCGCTTTCTTTGTCTGCGAGAGAGTATAACCAATTCGGAGTCGACGACGCCTGACCTCTTCAACATCGACATCCTCATCTTCATCCTTTGCCGACGTCATCTTCATTATCGTCTTTTTCTCCGTTGATGTCGTTGCTCCCTTTGTCCCTCCATCTACTCCCGAAGACGCCGACTTACTGAACTCTGAAACAGGGAATGGTTGCAACGAAATGACAGATCAGTCTGGTCGTGTTGAGGTCCCATACAGTATCCCTCCGATTACAGTATCCCTCCGATTACAGTAAACCAACCTCGTCGTTTCTTCTCCTTCATCCTCATCCTTATCCTCTTCCTCCCCTCCTCTCTCTGCATTCGAATGGACTGTCGATATCTCCTCAGCCACGTCTCCAACTGGGCACACTTGAAGTACTTCAGCGTTGTGCCTGACAATATACACAATATTATTTACTAAAATAGAAAAATAATTCATCGAGATAAACGATCAGAGTTCAGAGCCCTCCATTTGGCACATAATCTCGCTTGTGTTTTTATCATACATTGCCATACCCTTGCAGTGCGAGGATTGACCCACTATATAAGGCCCATTTTAGGCCACTTGATAAAAAAGGAAGATAAAAATGACGATTTTTAAGCGAAAATAATGAATTTTGTGAATAAACCCACCTTATTTCGAGAATTGACCCACTATATAAAAAAAGACGGCGAGGGTACCGAAAATGTATGGTTTTTATTCTTCTCTTGTCCAGGCTAGCAATAGTACACTGCTCGCGGAACAAAACGTAGGCAATAGTTTCGAATATATAAACCACATAAATAGACCCTAGTGCGGGATTCTCCAAGTCAAAGTTAAATGTAGGGCTATCTCTCAATTGAAACGCCGTGGTCTGTGATCCACCAACATGTAGTAAATAATTTGTGCTTTGGCGTGGAGCGCAAACATGAATTCGCCGGGCTACAATGAATAACCACTATATTGAAACGAGCGATCAAGTAAATACCACTTATACCTGCACCCACAGTTTTGAAGCAAGCTTATATCTTATATTCCGCAAACACATTTCCATCAATATTGTCCGTATAAAATGTACTTGCACTGACAAACTGTATGTAAATACACAGACAACGCACTGTCATACGTGGGCGGTCTTGCCGCTGGCGGCAAGACCCACCCGATTTTCCCAAAAATCGTTAAAAATGATCCGCAAAGTGAAATTATTATATTTACATGCCCCATTTTTGTCTCCGTCCCACGCGATTCTACTTTCCAGCGGCAATGGCCGTCCATGTATTATTTCAAAATTCAAAAAAAATCGCTGTCTGATTACCGCCTTCTTCTTTTTCCCACATTGATACTGGAGTCGAAACATGATTCAACCGGGCCAAAATCCTATCTATGATATCAATGTTTGCGCTTACAATGTTGGAACCATAGTTGGCATTTTAGAACACTCCAGATTCAGTGTCAACACTGGATATTCTACGCTAATCTTGATAAGAACACTAATAATAATAATAATCACCATTAGCAGCATTTCCATTGACCGATTCCGTTGTGTACGCCGTGCCTCTCTCCGACTCGACCTTCTGACGCCATTCCTGAATAAGATAAATTAATAAATCGATAATTAAATAAATAATGTTTATTGATTCACAATAGTCAATAGCATATTGACAATAGGTACGAAACTATAGTTTAAATTAAAATAATCCGCATACATTTTCAGCGCCCTCGCAGGTTTTTTATATATAGTTGCTCGATTTTTACTGTTGGAAAAATCGATATTTTTCGCATAAATTGTAATCTTTCGCATAAAAAATGAACATCGATCCTCACATCGTGAGGGAATGAAAATGCATGATAATTCCTTAATTTAAATAGACGGCATATAGCGTAAACATAGATATATTTGATAGGATTTTAGCCAGGTTAAATGTTGTTTGAGCTCCAGTATCAATGTGGAAAAAAAAACAAAGGAGACAATGATGAGAGTGCGGATAATACGTATAACATTATCCTTGTATGAACCCTTCGTTACAACGAAAATATTCCAAGAATCAATCAATCAATAAATGAATAAACACAAAAAATCAATAATCAGTCAATAACTTACATTGAACTCATTGATCGATTCGAATCGTTCCTCTCGTATGACGTACTTGCCCAAGCTCGAGTGCTTCTCTTTCGCATGCGCACAAAGATCGAGAAGGGAGGTCGTCACGAACCTAAAAAGGGACTTTTGGGCTAAATATATGGCCGACACGGATTTTGAAATCAGCGCCCTCGTGTGCGGTATACTGTTTACCCTCTAGTTTTCGTGGATATCGGGAGAGTGAGTTGAGATCAGTCCCATGTTTGGATCAGTGTTAGATACCCCCGAAAACCTGTCAGACTGGAAGAATGCAAAGTAAGAATTGTCGCGGTATTGAAACAGAGACTCAATAATTTCTGACATCCATGATTCATTCCGGTTGCTATCCGGTTTTCGCAGCATTTCAAAAATGTCAAAATATTCTAGGTAAAACCCCCTATAATTAATCTACAATCATCTTTTTGTACCGCACAAAAGTATATTATTATTATTATTATTATTATTATTGGAAACATAATGGAAACATTGAATCACACACTACAGAGCGTGAATGGCAAAGTCTACACTTTTCGTTCGATCGATAACCCCAAAGTCTACAGTAATCACATACTCGCAATTCTGAAGAGGACACGGGACGCTCTTCGGTCGGTGCACTGTAGGAACAGACTGCAATCAATCGATATTTACGGATTGTCAATCAATAACCAACTTGCTAAACTTTCTCAGTATAGCCATGTTAAGTTTAATTCACTTTGCTTGTTCAGTAGATTTTCACATAATATTGATAGTTCAAAATCTTCCAATTAAAAACGAGAACTATTATCAGCTAAAGAATGAAGTGAGATATCGTGTGGATCAATCGATATCGTCAGGATACACTAATTAATATATATTCCATCAACAGACAAGGATCAACAGTCGAATCAACTCCTAGGAGACTTTGGAATGTCTGGGGGTGTACTTCCAACTGTCAAGGCGATACGATGTTTTGTATTGTACACTAATTAATCGATAATTCACTTACGTGTACTTTTCGCTCGTGAGCCCTGCACGAATTGGATCGGCGATAGGCACGCGGACAATAGCGACAGCGAAAGACGGAGAAATCAGAGTGGGCACGCTGAAAGGAATTACTTGATTAATAGTAATAATAATCATAGTATTAATAATAATAATAATAATAATAATGTATTTCTTTAATTGAAAGCACCAGTTGTGAATCTTTTCGCGAAGCATTATATTCATTTCCAGGTATAATAATAAATATTATTGTTATATATAATAATGTATTTTGTATTAGAAATCAATTCTTTGAATTCCAAATATGCCTAATAACCCGCAAGAACACAAAAAAACAATCAGTGTGTGGACTCGAAATGAGATTAAAAGCCTATGATCTCGGCTTTTTCCTAGTTATTCCGCTGTCATCTTGGTGTTAACTAGTCTGTTATTATTATTAAGGAATGCAACTAACCGCCATGAGCATGTCCGTCTTGGCCTCCGCTTTCCACTCGGTTATCTTCTGCTTCGAGTAACCGTGCTTGAAGAAGAGATGAGTGCTCATGTTACGGCCCTGAATGAGAGACATATTACATGCAAACTTAAAACGGTGGCATGTCTAACTGGCTCTAACAATGACTTGAATATGCCTTCTAAATACTGACATGAAGACGATTCATGAAAAGATTGTACAAGAGAGTAACAAAACAAAGAGAGAAAAAGCTGCTAACGTTATCATAACCGCACTCCGGACACTTGAGATTGGCCATAGACACTCCAGAAGTAGTCATGATTACCTGATATTATTAAAATTACAAAGTAAGTAACAGTAAGTATAACAAAAATGTTTTAAAAAATAAAAAGACGCGAAAAACGTAGTTTGTAGTCAAGCCGGCGACACTTGGGAAACAGCGCTTTGCTACACCACTTAATACACCACATTCTCTCACCTACCGTAATCCCTTAATCTTTGAACTTTTCATTCATTCATTTCTGTAATATTTTTATTCTTTTAATATGACGTAAAAAAATCTTCCTGGCAATATTTATTAACTGTTTTAAAGAATCAACAAAAATCGCTACAATATGACGGAGAAAAAGTATAAAAGACCAAAATGTTCCCGATTCAATAATTAATCAAAGATCAATAGGGTCAACAACACCCTTGCAGAGGGTGTATGTTATTCACTCCTTCCTTATCATTCCTTCTTCCCCCTATCCATCCATCAAATGTACCTTCACTTTCGAAAGTTGATCCGATAATTGCCTAAATCCCGAATAACAACAACATTGTTATGACTTTTTCCGCTTCTTGTACTGTAGTTTACTGTCTCTCGTTAATAACAATTTTCCTGCATATAATGAGTTTTCGATTTTCTCTTGGCATAATTAATCGTTAAATCGATTCATTGTGGATTTTATTCTTTGTTCAATATTGATATCATTTTGAACGACACCGTTTGATAGAATGTAAAAGGGACAGTTAGAGAGAAATAAAGAACTCTTTATCAACTCTGTCTCTCTGTCTACGTCTACCTTAGTACTACCATTGCAAGATACATTTCAAGTCGAACAGTCGATGATCGTACGTTCCACCTCTACTGCTTTTTTTTGAAAATTGGCTGCGCTGCCCTTTGCAAACTTGTAGGAAACTTCGATGTTTTCTCGTTCTCACAAGTCAATTCGTCGTCAGTGATTTATGAAATTTCATTTTTTTTTAATGTTCAATTTGAAACCCTCACAGAACCCAGTCAATCAAAATCTAGAAAATTTCTGCTCGAAGATCTGCCATTCCACATTCCGGTATTTAGCGTATATATACATCCTTCAAGGGCACTCTTAAAGGGTGCATATCTCTTGTCAGCTGTTTCCCCAGTTCACATCGCTATTTCTCTGATCTTTGATGATGTGACGTTATAAGAGCGTCGAACTGTTTCGCGACGACCTTACGTCGAACTTCGTATACACCGATCTCTATCGTGCATCGAAAAACCATTGGATCTTTGATTCATCTGAACCATTCTCTTTCCCCCTATTGATATCCTCAACTAGGCTCAGTCCATTATCACAATTTCATTCATTACTACTCTTCATTTCTTTGTTTCACACCATTTGTTCGCTAAATGTGAATAAATAAATAAATAAATATATATATATATATATATATATATATATATATATATATATATATATATATATATATATATATATATATATATATATATATATATATATATATATATATATATATATATATATATATATATATATATATAATTCTCACATCCATACTGCTGCTCTGTACCATTTCGAGAGTAGCAGTGCACTAGAAGTTCCTATTTATTATTTATTTTATTTCTTTATTCCATCAAATATAATAATAAAAGGTGGTATGTATAGGATCAAAAGAGGAATAGATGGATTTCCGTCGCATAAGGCGATTTCGATTTTGGCTCGGTTATTTCGATTTGTAATCTACTTCTTTTCTAATTAAGACAAGGTTGAGATTTTTACCAAGATCCAGTTTTAATACAAGGCAATAATACGTTTGAAAATAGATAGAGATGTTTCTGCTTTATTTTTTTATTTTTTAAAATTTTTATTACTTAAAAGATTAAGCCCTCCGGACTGAAATTATCACTGGCCTAACAGCGATCACCCCCAGGTCTTCATGTGTCCTGAATAACGAAGTTGTACCTTAACTTTTTAAAAAAAAAATCGTTTCTTTCTTTTTTTCTTGCTTACTCTAATTATGGTATCAAAAGTCACGAAAATAAAAGAAAACAAGACGAGAGAGTGTGTAAATCAAGGAAAGTGTTCTCCGCTTTTCTTTTCTTTTCTCAACTTGTGTACAGAGCCTTACCAATCTTTGTTCACTCGTCATTCATCTCTTTATTCATTCTCCCATGATTTATCACATTAACGATTAATGACAACCCTTTCTCTCTCTCTCTCTCTCTCTCTCTCTCTCTCTCTCTCTCTCTCTCTCTCTCTCTCTCTCTCCTCTCTCTCTCTCTCTCCCTCTCTCTCTCTCCCCTCCCCCTCTCCCTCTCTCTCTCTCCCCTTTCATATATTGATCTCACTACAAACTTTCTCATCTTTACCCCTTTCCTATATCTATTGATATGTTTCAGCGATAGTTCATATGATTTCGAATATAGTTTAGCTTCGATTTTGCTGCGTTCTATCGTCACTTATATCCATAGTATATAGTGTTCGCATCGAAAATATTTGTTGATAAAATAAAAATCAATAATCTATTCCAGTCAATCGATAATCATTCCTGATCAATCGATATCATGCTCTCTTCGCTCGCCTGGCACGATGTCAAGGCGCCTCTAGCCTTCTGCGGCTTCGTCCTATGGATCGTGCTGACCAAGATAGGTATACGGTACAATACTTTTACACGTTCGCGCATTGGCGCGGTGAGTCATGGCAGGGGTCCTTCAAACATCAATCTCTTTCTTCTATGCGCCGGCCATCTTGCTATATCTTGATGTTCTCTAAATATACATCTAGATAGAATTGGTATACGGTAGTCAACAATTAAATCAGTTCACGATCCAATACAATAGGGTACGGATACGGTAGTCAACAATTTAGTCAGTTCACGATCCGCCAATCTGGTGCGCTTACAGCATTCCACAAGTTGGGCATCGCTCGTTACATCCCTGAGAGTTCACTACAAATCAGCACGGGGTTGATATTCGGATACGTGCTGGACTACTACTTCAAGTGGGATGTATTCCTCGATCCTGGTGAGTTGATCTTTGATCTTTATTGTTTCCTATCGGACGGATCATATCAGATGTTCATTGGTGAATTTATTTAGTTTGATCTTTGATCTTTAATTTTTCATATCAGACGTACGATCATTCATACATGCAGTTTGATCCTTGATTTTGCATCACCGATATCTGCTTTTATCTGATATCCGTTTGTCGCACCTCAAGCTCATTTGAAACTCTCCGCTCTAGCAATACTCTCTCACTTTAGTTGTCTGCGAGAGAGTATTCCATATGCGGAGAGAGAACTTACAAGGGAGCTCTGTGGTCTTGTCTTGGCCATATGAGAAGGCACTATCATGACTAGATTAAGTTCTCGATGGTGATTACGAATCTCTTTTTAGGGCTGCCTAGGCGACCTGAATTTCGAGAAAATCGATATTGAAATTCCGATGGTCAATTCGAAAATTTTCGGGGGATAGTACACAAACATTTCCTATGAGTTGGTGAACTCATCTATCAACCTCCGAAGAAACGACCTGTGTTGTGTAGTGGATAAGCTGTCCGCGTTAGTTTTTGACTGTCACTGGTTCGATCCCTCTTGCAGAACTTTTCTTTTGCTGATTTTCTTTATGTCAAGATGAAACATCAAAAAACATTTTTTTAAACGTCACGTAAACATCAAAAAACATCGAGATCAAAGATCATTCTTTGTGTGTCCAAGATGTAAGAATCGCTTTTCTTTTGATCATTTTGTTGTTAAAGATCGCGCACGCACACACACAGACAAAGAATGATCTTTGATCTCGATATTTTTTGATGTTTTACTTGACGTTTAAAAAAATGTTTTTTGATGTTTCATCTTGACATAAAGAAAATCAGCAAAAGAAAAGTTCTGCAAGAGGGATCGAACCAGTGACAGTTAAAATCTAATGCGGACACCTTATCCACTACACTACACAGGTCGTTACTTCGGAGGTTGATAGATGAGTTCACCAACTCATAGGAAATGTTTGTGTACTATCCCCCGAAAATTTTCGAATTGACCATCGGAATTTCATTATCGATTTTCTCGAAACTCAGGTCATCTAGGCAGCCCTAAAAAGAGATTCGTAATCACCATCGAGAACTTAATCTAGTCATCATAGTGCCTTCTCATATGGCCAAGACAAGACCACAGAGCTCCCTTGTTAGTACTGGGTTGAGAAAAGAAAGAAAAAATAAAAATAAAAAGTGTATATTATCATTATGATAAACAATTCCAGACCTCTTCTTCCTCTACCTCCTTCCTCCGATAGCTCTTGAGGCTGGCTATTTCCTTCCTTTCCGTGCCTTCTTTAAGAACATCGGAACCATTCTATTGTATGCTGTTTTCGGCACCTGTCTCAATATCCTTTTCATTTGTACGTTTACAATAATAATACTTTTAATAATAATTTAAATTAATATATGAACTTTCGAATATTTTTTTCCGCATTTTCGGTTGCCTGATTTGTTCGTATTTCAGTTTCTAATTGATTGATGTGACTTTTTAAAGAAAAAAGAAAAGAATGGAATAAAAAGGCGAAAAATAGCGCGTTAAAAACGTTGGGAGTCATTTTTCTTTTTCTTTCTCAACTTATGGCATGATCTTTGATCTTTAGTCATTGACCTTTGAACTTTGATCTTTGATCTTTCTCAGCGATCATTCTCTGGCTGTTCACTCCATTCTACGACACCAAGATACCGTATATCGATCTGCTTCTTTTCTCCACTCTCATATCCGCCGTAGATCCTGTGGCCGTACTCAGTGTCTTCGAGGAAATCCACGTCAACCAGGTTTGATCTTTGATATTTGATCTTTGATCTTTGATCTTATGAAACTTCATCATGATTTTTAAACTGAAAAAAAAGCTCACTAGGTTCTTCACGAAATCTTTTCATCACACTACCAAAACTAGTGCTTCCAAAAAGTGCACTCCAATCATCCTATTGTTCCAGATAAAAATGAATTTTAAAGACACACCCCGAGCTAATTCTATTCTCCACTCTGACAACGCCCTCTCGTAGACAAAGAAAGCGAGAGAATGTGGCCAGAGCGGAGAGTAAAATTATCTCGGCTACCTTTCACTTTGGTTAATTTATTTATGATTTTTGTCAGCTCCTCTACATCAACGTATTCGGCGAGTCCCTTCTGAACGATGCCGTTGTAATCGTAAGTGATTATTGATTTGTTTTATTTTCGAAAATAATAACATAATTATGCTAGCCCAGTTGTGGAGCATAGTAAATTATTTATCCAATCATTTTCTTGTCGACGTACGGAGGGGTTACGTACCCGCATAACAGAGAATTTTGAAATATGAAATATAAAAATAGATAGAAAGATGTAAAATTTTTCAAACGGAGAGTAACCTCTCGAAAAGCCTCTTCATTGCGCACACTATTTCGCCGTTCTCTAACAACGAGAGAGCGTAGACCGTTGCCAAAAATTTCGGACCCTTTAATATCTTTTCATTTTAAATCTGCAGGTATTGTATCATTCCCTGAGTGGAATGGCCTCGATCGGACAGGAGAACATCAGCAGTCATCATATACAGGTAATTTTCTTTATTTTATATTTTAAAACCATTTCATTTCAAAAGGTAATGTTAAAGATGAAGCGAATATTTTCGCGAAGAAACTGTGAAGACAGAAAGATAGCAAATGTTATGATACATAGTAGGGCTGGCAATAACACACACGCATTGCGGGCCCGCAATGCTTCGTAAAATCATTGCGGGCCCGCAACCCCCGAATAGCCAACTCTGATACATAGCATACAGCACTTCTTTCTACCTAGCTTTTCCAGCTATTTGATAGCTAGAATCACTACGAATTAATATACAAAATTAATATAATTAATATACAAAATTAAAATAATTAATTGACAAAATTAAAATAATTAATAATTCCAGGAAGCTCTGGGCGATTTCGCAGTAGTCTCCACCGGTGGGATCATCCTCGGCCTGTGCTTCGTCCTCTTCACAGCCTTCCTGACCAAGTAAGCACACTAAGGTGCGCCGAGTGCTCCTACAGTGGCGACATTTCCGAAAAAAAACGCAATTCATGTACAGAGCCTCTTCAAAGCAGCCGATTCTGCAACCATTGTTGTGTATACTCCTACCGTATATCTGCTATCTCGTTTGTGAACTCGTCCATCTCTCTGGCATTATAGCGTAAGGACAATTTATTGATTAATATTTGATCTCTTGATCTCTGTCTGATCTTAGATATCTGACTAATATTTGATCTTTAAACTTTGATTTATCATCTATCGTGATCAACTGTATTTTGATCTTTGATCTTTGTTCCTTTCAGGATCGTGACGTGTGCTTTGATCATGAAGCCGTACACGGAGGGAAATCTGGCTGAGAAAACGAAAGTGACCACAAAATTCTTCATGAAAACAATGTCACATACGTACGCCAATTTATTGATTTTTTGTTTTCGTCAGTGCCCTAATTCAAAAATTGCGAAAATTAAAGAGAAATAGAGAAAATTCCTACGAAGAAGCAATCAGCAAATTGACGAAAGGCTGAACACCTTTTACACAAACTTGAAACATAAGTGAGCAGTGAGATTTTGGACGTATCGGCCGAGTCACCATGAAGCACAATTTATAATGTACTAAAGCTCACATCTTTCAATTTTAAATCTAATGTGCGCTTGCATCTAATTTTACACAATGACATTTATTGTAGTCCTACATTGTATAAAAATTGATATATTTACTGATATATGTACATAGCATTGTTTGATATTTCTCCCTTTAATTTAGAAAAAAAGAATGCTTTTATAAAATTTTTTAAAGCTTTTATAAAGCTTTTATAAAATTTATAAAATTTAAAATTTAATTTTAAAAAAAATTTCAGTTGTGAAGCTATCGTCTTCCTCTTTCTTGGTCTCTCCGTATTCTCCAAGACCCATATCTGGGACTTCATCTTCGCCTCAGTCACTGTAGCCGCCTGTGTCATCGTACGGTTCCTAGGTATACTGTCGGTTGATCTTTGATCTTTGGTCTTTGGTCAATCAATTTTCACAGATGATATTTGGATCTTTGCTCTTTGATCTACGAAAATTTGAAAGATGAACTTTGATCTTTGGTCTATGAAATATTGACCGATGATCTTTTGATCTTCGATCTCTGATCTTTGATCTTCTTTGACATCTTTTCAACTCATCCTTATCCATTAGTCTCTCGGCAAATATTACTCAAAGGCACCAGAAATTAATATTTATCAGAATCAGAGAAAGAGCGAATTTGGCCAAATTCTTCGTTTACAACAGTTATTGTTATTTTTTTATCACGCCATATTTATCAATTACAAAAAAAGCATGCATCAACAAGAAGAGACAGTAGAACAAGAAGTATGTAATCAGACAGAGTGAATGATGGACTTTGATCTTTGATCTTTCCCAGTCGTCCTTCCTCTCACCTTCTTTGCCAATCAACTTCGTGTGCAGAAGATCGCCCTCGTCGATCAGGCTATCATCTCTTATGGTGGACTGAGAGGAGCCATCTGCTATGGACTGGTATGGTTTTGATCTTTGAACTTTGATCTTTGATCTTTGATCTTTCAACTTTTGAATCTGCCTTTGCAAACTACATCTATTATCTTTGATCTTCGAGCTATCATTTCGAACTTTATATACCTAGTCTTTGATCTTTTCAATCACTTTTTGTTGTTTAAACTATGATCTTTGATCTTTGATCTTCACATTCAAGGTGCAAACTTTGGACTCGGACATCGTTCCCGCTAAGGACATGATGATTACGACTACCGTGGTAGTGATCGTCTTCACTGTGTTCATTCAGGTATAAAAAGTGGAGGACTTTGCTGGACAAGGTTTTGAAAATGAAATAAGAAATAAAGAAAAAATAACAGTATGAAGATAATGGAAAACGAAGAATGTACCTGAATTACTTAAATTTCATGCTGTGTAGTAATTGCTGTTTCGCACATTACCATCAAAATGGAGAAAAAATATCTCTTCACTTCGCAACGGTTTTTTTCGTTTGCAAAATTATTTATATTATTGTTTATTATTTTTACATCACTTATTAAAAAAAACTTCGTTTAGGGATCGACGATCAAACCTCTCGTTAAACTTCTTCGCGTGAAGACCGAAGAAGAACGATCCGAATCCATCACAACCAAAATTCTGAATAACGTAAGCAAACTAACAATCTTACAGACTAGATGATAGGAGAAGCGAACTGAGTAAAAGACAATAATCATAATATAACACTGTTTAAATGAAAACTAAATCAATACTTTAACTTAGTTTTCCAATTTAATCAATACTTTGATTGATTCAATTGTGGTTGCCGTACTAATTACTTTTGATCAGCAATGAGAATTACCTGTACCGTAAGCTATATTCATGAAACCGTGAAATGACGGGTAATCCCAAGTTGAATAGAAACCCAAGTGGGATCGAACTCGAATCGAAAAACCGACAAGCGCACACACAAAACACGGTTGAAACAAGGTCGAATAAACATGTTGAAATTATTGATCATATTTACATATCTGCTGTTTTAACGGATTTATACTGAACTATCGGGACTAGCAAAATTGATCTTTTTTTATTTGATCAATTTAAAAAAATATATTTTAAGTTCTCGGACGATCTAATGGCTGGAATCGAAGCACTAATAGGCAAGAAGGGAGGGAATTATGTGAGTCTTTCTTCTTCCTTCTTTCTTTCTTCTTTCTTTGTAATGGTGTATAGACAATCATTTTCATTTTCGGCTGATTATTTCGGAAATGTTATTTAGGACATTATGAGTCCGCCTATTTCGCCAAGACAATTCCGCTTAAATCTATTATAGTTACAATCGATTCATTGAAATGGTTATACTGAGTTATCTTCATTGTGTGGAATAGTATGTCAGTATTGTACTTGGTTATGCCATAGGTTTAGCGAAGAGTTGGGTCATCTAGCTTAATCGATTCATTGATTAAATAATTGATTTCAGTACCGTCGTCGCCTGTCCCTATTCAATCATGTGATGCTCGAACCACATCTCATGGTCAGTCCGTCATCCAGAGGAGGACGGTTATTGGAGAAGGTATGAACAAAGATCAAAGATCAAAGATCAAAATTTACAATTCAAAGTTCATACATCAAATGCTCATGGATAAGCACTCAGTGTACGATCAGTTTTATGTGGTTCTGAGCTGCACTGAGCACAACGAGAACAATTTACCGTGTTTATTAGTAAACGCATAGATTATTTTTATTATTTTGTAAATAAGCGAGTCATAATGATACAAAACTCAAAAGTTGCTATCTATGGTGGGGATGATGTTCGGGTATTTCAAAACTTAAAGTCTACATAAAATCCATCACCGACTTGAAGTTTGCATTAAGTCTACTGTGAGAATGATAAGTACACTTTAAGCAACACCAGAGTGGGTGCAAAGTAAAACTGAGGCCGTATCCACGAACTTTGGCAAAGTGAGAGCCGGCAAACGTGACGTCACAAGCGTAGGGGGGAGGATCTCTGGCAAACGCCTCTGCCTAAGCTTGTAACGTCACGTTTGTCGTCAAACGGTTGGCCGACGTGCATGGATACCTATACTGGTGTCATCAATTTTAGGTTCACGAGATGAACACAGAGGACGCGCGCAAACGATTGTTGTACAGTTTCCATGGACGTGTTTGATTCTTGTTATTCCCCCCTTTTTTGCTTGCAAATTCCGCAATAAAACTTGTTTTATTCAAACTCCAATTCATTTTATTTGTACCGATACCAATTTTGCAGAAGTTGAAAACAGCATTCCTTACAATTTCATATGATCTCAGGAATTTTCTCACTTTGTAACTTTGTAAACAGCGAATTAAAATTTCTTGTTTTTTTTAATAAAAAATTTTTTGAAATATTCTTGCCCCATTTGATTCTCGCAGGCTTGTTAGAATACACGTTTATATTACTATCACTACCTGAATACAAAAGGAGAAAATAGTATATTGCCTTTTTGTTGGCTATCAAGTTGTATCGACTTTTTAGCTTAAATCTCGATTTACAAGATTATTTAAGTAAGACCAGGCTTTGCAAGAACATTGAAGATACAAGGTGGTCACGCCGTAGGTCGTCGTGGCTGTGAAAAACCGGCCGAAATTCGCATCGATCGATAAAGAAGCTGGGTCGGGACTTCAAGATGGCCCCCGCTCCAAGGGAAAAGTAGTTAAGGAGAAGCTGAATATGACCCCCCTGCCGTGTGAGAAAAAAGAATCAGTAGGTGCGCGTCAAGTGTCACGTTGTCCTTGCTCGGGTGCGGTCAATCTCAGGCGGGTTTGATTGCCGATCTTCTCTTCATCTCTAATCAATTAATTTTATCGGTAGGTGTCGTGAGAATCTTACAACACTCAGAAAAAAAGGTGTAAAAATGAACAGGTGTAATTTTGTAGAACACCTCGGAGTGTTTTTATGAAGACGTAGGGGTGTCCTAATTTACACCTTTTAAAGTGCTCTTTTGAACACATGAAAAGGTGTCCAGTTCTACAGGTTTCAGCTTCACGTTCAAAGTTTCGAGTCTCTGATTTACACCTCTTTATGTGCTCAGTGGTACACCTGGAAAGGTGTTCTTTTAAACCGAATATCGCCTCCACCAAACCCTTCTGGTGTTCGCCGCGCCCTATATTTATACACTTGCATTCATGCAATGCGCATGTCATCAAGCGATTGTGAAGTCTATTCTTATTACAATTGAAAGATATGATTGTGACACGCAAATGTGTTGTCACTCACAAATTTTGGTCAGTCAGTACAACATTGACAAAGTGGTTGGAGTCTAAAGATAGGTGCAGAGCTAATGAATGAAAAGGGGTGACCGCGCCATTCAAAAGGTCTAGTTTTTACACCTCGAGGTGTTCATATTTACACCTTTTCATGTGTTTAAAAGTACACTTTTTAGGCTGTGAATAGTTACACATCGGGTATTAGAGTCTGATCCAATGAACATGAAAAGGTGTTCTATTTTACACCTTTTTTTCTGAGTGAATAAGTGATCGATTATCTATCTATATAATTTCCATTTCGGCCTCAAAAACAACAAAAGAATGTATATCATACGAGTCTATCTCTGAGTTTTTCTCACTCCGAGCATCCGATCCAATCAATAAACTGATGAAGGTGTGACATGTATTGATAGATCAAGACGCTAATTACTGTATAGAATGAAAATGCGTAAAAAATCGGCAAAATTGTCTGGAACAGTTTGAAAAAATTGCAAAAGTGCTAACAACACCCAGGATTCCCAAGCCGTCTCCGATCCAAGAAGATCAAAGATCAAAGATCAAAATTCATTTGCCAATTTCTCAATCTATACGTTTACTCATGGTTAGTAGCGTATAGTCCCCAAGCTCACACACTCTCTATCTCGCTTACACTCAGAGAAAAAACCCTTAAATGCAAGGGTTTAAAACCCTAGTTGGCATGCTGCGCTGTATATAACCCTTACGGGTAAGGGTTTTGATACCCTTACCCATAAGGGTTTCAGCCCTTACATGCTAGGGTTTGAAACCCTTAGTGACCTCGAAAAGACGCAGAATTAAAGTTGCAAAAGATTTTGATCAGAGTAGGAATCGAACAGGCGGAGGCGCACCTCTGCGCACACTACCCAAGCGCTCTACCCACTGCGCTACACGGACATGTTGTTACACTGACAGAACTCAGATATCATACAAAGGGGAGGCGTGGGCCTTGCAAATAAGGGTTTCAAACCCTAGTTGGCGCTCTGGTCAAACCCTTAATAGTAAGGGTTTTGTCTCTACAATTCCTTAGGATTTGGGTTAGGGTTTACAACCCTTAGGGTTTTTTCTCTGAGTGTACGACCATACCTCGTTGAGAACACGGCATCCCGTCCGATCTGCCAAGTTAAGCAACGGTGGGCCCAGTTAGTACTTGGATCGGAGACGGCTTGGGAATCCTGGGTGTTGTAAGCACTTTTGCAATTTTATCATAATTTTCTAGACATTTTTGCCGATTTTTTACGCATTATCAATATAAATTGTGGCTATTTGTGCTACTTTTGAAGCTAAACGAGAAATATCTAAGGCATGATGGACAAATAACAGAGTTTGATAACTTTTTGATCGCATTATCTGAGCTTTATCAACTAGTGTACTTTTACTTGGGTGTTTGTTGCTACAGTAATTAGTGATCTATCAATATACTCTGTCAAACAGAGCCGAGGGATAAAAAAGAACACTCATTCGCTTTCTAAGAATCAGTTTTATGAATTATAAAACTGATTCTTAGAAATGTTTCTTAGATTTTACAGTGATCACACATAGGTCGAAAAGTATGGTACAAAGTACCTGACCGCATTTTAAGCCGCAATTTCACAAAAATCGAAAAACCTGACCGCAATTAAGCCGAAATTTCACAAAAATCGAAAAACCTGACCGCATTTCGAAAACCGATTATCTAGCTAATCGACCTATGTGATCAAATACTCTCAATTCTGAAGAATCAATCAATAACTCACTCCCATCGTTCACTGCAGTACACAATCTCGAAAGGTGTTCTTCAGCAATCTTTCTATCTTCCGTCATACTGTAGGTCCGATAATTGTTATTGATCGATCAAAACATTATCGATTGATTGGCAAGATACGTGAGGCTTAAGAAACCAGCAGTGGGAAAGGCAATAGTAAATATATTTAAAACTATAAAATGAAATTTTAATATTAATTTAAAAATTACAAATATAGGCGTTTTCATGCACATTAATGATTAAACTAGATAATTACGAAAAATTACATTGCATCCACCTCGTCAACATCACCTACAGTATCCTCCTACAGTACCCCACCAGTACGCATACCGTAACTCGTCAGATAACTACCGTACCTCTTCAAATTCGTACTACTCCTGTCGTATCCTCTGCTCTCTCAATCGTCTACTCTCCTGCTCCATTCGTCCTTTCCGACGTCGCTTCGCACACTCGATATCATGATCGATCGCTTCCTGTTATTAATATAATTAGTATTTAAAATAATATTTAAAATTAATTTTTTAAATGTATAATTACGGTAATCTCCGATGATTACATTATAATTCACACAGTTCTGATGTTTACATCAAGCGTCTACTCAAAGACCATTCATGCCTTCAATAACTTTTCTTATCCTCACTTTTGCGTCACCTCGTGAATTCAAGTCTCACAGTTAACTGATTGGTCAGTGGCCGTTGGTTGCACGCTACGTAACACATATGAATAAATCGACCTTAAATGTACCAGAACCCCACACCTCAATACGAAACCGACTGAAAATTTTGAACTGAACTTTAAATTCATCTTAATTTAAATTTAAATTGATCTTTGTTTAAAATCATCGTTTGCGGGATAAATACGCGTTCAAGTTGTCTCAAACGTTACCTTTCTCGTTTCACTATTTCATGAAAAGTCGAATCCGATTAGCAATATTATTACGAGAATAGTACGATGGTGCGAAATGTAAAAGTATTTTTTGTAAAACCAAAACCCGCTCGAGGTATTAATTAGACATAATCTCATATCATTGGTTGATGAATTAGGCGCAATATGGTAATCAAAATAAACTACTGGCTTAGCAGTGATCTCCCGCAGGACTTTATGCGACTTGAACGGGTTGTGCCTTTTCCTTTTTTTTAAAATCTATTTATCACCTTGCCAGAGTCAGTAAAAAGCCAATTGTAGGAATGCGTGACTGACGCTCACTCATTCCGACTGTGAGACATGAATGCACGAGGTGCTCTCTAATGTCGTGCAAGCGACGAAAAGTTAAGAATAAAATAGTAAAATGCTGAAGATCCGTCAGTGTCGCACCGTTCTGGCCACTAACCACCGTCTAAAAATGTACAGTATCCAAAGTATCCTACAGTAGGTTAGTTTGCCTCATTACTAAGGAATAAATAATGTCGATGATTGCGTTACAATGCACATAATAGCCATGTGTTTATCTGAAACATCTACTCTAACAGTAAGCCCATTCATGCCTCCCACAACTTTTCTTTTCGCCACTTTTGCGCACCTTGTGAATTCAAGTTTCA